>SRPW01000815.1:0-15286 GCA_018360225.1 Claviceps pusilla | reverse complement strand
ATTAAAAAAAAAAAGAAGAAGGAGAGAGGCTTATTTATAAGGGTAAAAGATAGTAGAGTAGGGAGATAACTAGTATAATAAAGTTAATAAAACCTTTATAATAAAAAGGGAAAGGGAAAGAAAAAGAAGCTACTTTACTAAAAGCTTATAAAGAGGGAATATTTATAGTTAGCAATAAGGGTTAATAGGAAAGAAAAGATAGGAAAAAAAAGGGGAGAAAGGGTATTTTTATAATTATTAAGGGCCCTATAAAGATAAGGGCATTACACGCAAAAGATAGCTAAATAAGGCAACTAAGGCACTTAAATTAGTAAATTATAGCGCAGCAACGGCAGCCTAGCTATATATTAGTAGCTATTAATAGCTATAGTAATAAAGTGAGTGTCTAGCTTAAGGAGCAAAAACTATAGATATATAGAGGGCTATAGGCGTCTAACTACGCCTCCCTTAAACTTAATAAATTAAAGGTATTATAATAATTATATAAAAAGCTAGCAGTAGTAGCATAGCTTACTTTAACTCTTAAATTAAAGAAGTAAGGTAATACTATATATTATAATAAGCTAAGGGGATAGGCAGAAGAGGCAGGGGGGCATAGAGATAACAAATTATATAACTTAGCAGGCACACTACTATGTTGTAGCGACCCCTTAGCGTAAAGGTGAAAGTAAGGTTATAAGGAAAGTGAGGCTAGATATAATATTATAATATAATTAACTTAGGCTAGCGAATTAGGATACTTATAAGGAGAGCACCCCTAGTAAGCAATATAGTAGTAGGGTGGTTATTTAATTAATTATATATATACTAGACTTTATTATAGTAGGGTGTATAAGGTAAGGTAAATAATGCAGAATAAGGGCATTCCTAGATTTGCCCTACTAGGGAATAAGTTTAACCTAGGAGATAAAAAAGCTTTTCTAAAAACCTAATATAGAGTAGTAAAGCAATAGTAACCTAGTGGTAAGACTATAGTTAAAGACTATAATTAAAGGTAATTATAAGGAAAGGGGGGGTATTTTATTATAGCTATTTCCTACTGTTAGTAACTATAAAGTTAAAGGGTATAGACTAGCTTATTATATTAATGAGGGCATAAGGGAATAAAGCATATAGTGCCCTTACTATAACTTAGTAGCGCGCTAAGGGGGCATATAAAAGAGAGGACGCGTATATTTGTATAATAGGGTAGAGATTTATACCTTTAAGCACTACCCCCTACCTAGCAGCTACGTCGCAGTGCACCTTCTGTGTCTCAGTCTTCACTCCACTAAGCAATATCCCATAACCAGCCTTGACACTAACCTTATAATATACTTATATAATAAAAGAGAATCTATACAGATAATTGTTAGTATTAGTAGAATTTGTAGCTTTTATGTAATAGTCTATAGCGTTGTGCTAATTATATAGGCAATATCTATGCCTTAGACTATTGCGTATAGCTTAAAGGCAAGAGCACTTTTTATAACTCTTTTACTTTTTATAGAGCTATACATTATAATATTGCCTTTTAGTATAAAATCTAATCTAATTCCCGCCTCTTTAGTACTAAGGATAATTATATATCCTAGTTATAAGCTAAGGTCTTTATTATTTATAAAGGAACTATTTATAAAGACATATAAAGCTATAGCAGTAAGATTAAGTGGAATATACCTTAATCTATAGTTATAATGCTATATTTGCTACTAAATCCTTCTATTTAGATAATTTACATTAGATTTATTAGGATTCTAGACTTATATAGTAATAGAGAGGTTAAATATAGCCTCTAGTTAATAAACTAATAATATATACGCTCCTTGCGCTCTTTATTTAATATATTATTGCTTTATAGTTAGCTTATTAGGTTTAATAACCTTAAGCTTCTTACTTTGCCCTTTTTAGTAGAGTTTAATGTAATTTCTATTAAATTTATGTAAGATATACCTATTAAAGATAAGGGGTTTAGTTAGTGTTAAGATTTATTTAGGTTTTGCTATAAATCCTGCCTTCTTTAATTCTAATTCCTTTATCTTTAAAAATTTTATATTACTAAGACTAAGGGTATTATTTATTTATATACTAATTACACTAAAGCATTTAATTATATTAAATACTATTAAGAAATATAAGTTATATGTAGAAGTAATTATTATTAGCTTCTTATAGTGGTGGCGGAAATAGGTTGCCTACTAATGCGTATTAGCTTTAGCAATACTATAGAGTGGCTTTATAACTTCTATTATAGTATCCTTTAGGTATAAATATGTAATTTATATTAGTAATTTAGTAATAATTAAGCGATTTAGCGTTGTTTCTAATTAAACATACGCTTATATAATATCCTATAACTATAAAAAAATGTAATCTTTTGCTAAGGAAGGTGCTAATATAATAATAAGCCTTTAGCTTGCTTATTAAATTATTAGAGATTGTGTTAGAATCCACGCCTTTTCTATATCGCTATAGCCTTATATCACTAGCCTTAATTTCTTATATAGCTTATTTATACCTTTCCCTTTAATTTCCCTTACTATTTAAGAGTAAAAAAGGTACTAATTGCTATACTCTTCCTTATTAAATATAATAAATTTAAAGATATCTCTTATTAGTAAAGTGTTAATTTCCTTTTAATTAAATACTTTAAATAGTTATCCTTTAGTAATAATCTTTCCCTACCTATATAGATTAACTACTAACTCCTAGTTACCTTTCTTTTTTTTAGTAAGGAAACTTATAGTGCTAAGTTCCTTATTATTTTAGTTAGAATCTTTAGTATAATTTAGGATAAGTAGGTGCTTTCTAGGTTTTCTATATCCTTATTGCAGTGGTTCTTATAATAATTAACCCTTATTTGTATTAGTATTCTCTATATTATTTTCCTTATCTTTATTATTAATTTCTTCTATATTTATAGGCTTTTTTATATTATAGTAATATAGCTTTATTACTATTAAGCGGAATTTTATAGGTCTATAGGGTAATTCTATAGTATAGGTCTTATAATTAAATAATAGTAATCTATAAGGACTATACTAACCTCCTTTCTTATATTAAATATAAACTTTTAATTATAATAGTAGTAAGTGTAATAAAAAGGTATTTAGACTATTCTATATATTAAGGGTATTAAAGACTTGCCTTTATATAAGGTAATGCTAAGCTTTATTAGTAGCTTTCTATAGTAAAGCAGCTCTTTATACTACTAAAAGACTTAGGGGGGAATTATATAATATCTATAAATATGCCCTAAATATAAGCAAAGTTAGCATAAGGCTATTAGGTCTAGTAGAGTTATTAATAGCTTTAATAGCTATCTATAGTCTCTAGGAAGGGCTAAGGAGGTCTTCTACCTTATTCTTAATAATATTATATACTCTTTAAAGGGGGGTATAATATCTTTTAACCTTTTTAATGCTATAGTATACCTTAATAGAAACCTTTTCTATATTAATAGCTATTTAGTGTGTAATATACTAGAATTCTATAGAAGTAAAGTTCTTTCTAGCATTATAAATAATATTATCTAAAAAACCTAAATAAGTATTAATTTAGCACTCTTTTAATGCATTCTATATATCTTAGGCCTTTTACTTCTAAGGCTTAAGGAAGCATGTAGCTTAGAATACAGTTACTACGTTAATAACGTATAGCATAGGTTTATTATTAATTTAGAGAATATTAATAATAATCTTATAGTTAAAGTCTATATTATCTTTTAGCGTAAACTTAAATTATCCTAGGGCTTTACTATAAAGTTAGTATTAATAGTATTTATAGAAGAGTCTTTTAATAATCCCACTAGTTACTAATTTACTAGCTCTTTATAGTAGCTTTATAAGTTTAGTAACTAAGGGATAGCTAAAATATTAGTATAATTAATATATTTTAGCCTTTAAGAGATAGAAAGCAGCAGCTTTATTAGGCTATAGAATCCACTAAAGGTATCCCTATTTCTATATAATTAGGACCTTCTTTATGCCTTAAATTAGCATATTCTTAAGGTTGTTAAGCTTTATATTTATTTAATTTATATTAGAAATATAGAATAGAAAGGGAGTAGCTATATTAAGAATATAGAATTTAATAGTTCTAAAGGTAGTAGGAATGCGTAAGATTCCTAAAGAAATTGCTAAACCTATGCTAAAGTTAACTATATATTAGCTAGTAGGCTTAATTTTTAAATATAGTATAATTCTTTATAAAGCTATAGCTTATAGTGCTTCTACTATAGAAATCCCTACTACTCCTATATCTAGCATAATTCTATAAAAAATATTACTAAAATATTAGTTATTTAAGATAAAGCAATCTATCTTAGGGGTTTCCTCCTATATTATAGGGGTTATGCTAGATAATTTATAAGTAGTTATATTATTCTTAAGCGTGTATAAAAGGGATTAGGCTTAAGAAGAGGTTAATTTCTTATAAAAATCTATTTAATTAAATAGTTTAGATAGATTTAGTAGCAAATGTATAAGAAATTATGTAAATGTTAGCTTAGGGGTTGTTATATTACTTATTAGTGTAGTAATATAGGCATTTAATGCCTCCTAAGCTAGGTGCTTATCTTCCTTAGTGTTAGTTACCTTAGGTTTTCCCTTATATTTAAAGAGAAATGCATTAAAGCTATATTTAAAGGGAATTCCTTTATAGTTCTTACTCTTTTACTAAGAATCCTTAGCTTTCTACTATTCCTATTTTATATAGAATATTAACTAACATCCTACTTATTAATATATAAAACATTTATATAGAAAGTGTGATTTTTATAGTAATTAGCTACTAGGGCGCCGATTAAATAGTTATTTATATTACTAATTAGTAAACATTATTTTATTATTATTTTCCATTGTATTTAGTGTAAAAGATAGCTATTATAATATTTTAATTAATTCATTAGCGTATAAGCATTTACAAAGGTCTCTAACAACTCCTTTATAAGTTAGAGTAAGGTTAAATATAGTAAGCTTATATTTAGAAACACTATTAATAGCAGTAATAAGCTATTACTAAAGCTTTATATTTACTATAAAAGCATTAAAGATTCTATAATAAATATAGCAAAGTTATTCTAGTATTTAGTTAAGGCATTAAAGCTTAATTTTCTTAGAGTTATTAGCAATAACCTTTTAAAGGGAAATGCCATTCTATTTAATATAATAAAACTGCTAATTACTCTTAGTTTTAAAGTAATTCCTAATAGCATTAGTAAGGTTATAGATTATTAATCCTTTTCTAGTAAGTTTATTAAAATAGTAGGTAAGAGTATCCTCTTTTAGTATAATTAAAAAAGCTCTTACCTATAATGTCTATAGAATGTTGTTTTATATATATTAATCTTTAAAGATATTTATTTTTAAAACAATAAAGTTATATAGTTTCCCGCTATATTTCTTATTAATTATATAGCTTTTATTAATTTCTTTAAGAATATAGCGGATTTAGTTAGGGGTTAGGTCTATTAATAGTATTAACCCCTTTAGTGGTTTTACCTAGGCTTTCTATATTAATAAGTCTAATAACTTAGATTCCTTATAAATCTATTAATTAATTAATTAGGAATTATTAATAATGCTTCTTGCTTATAGGGGAATAGGAATTTATAGTTAGTATTATGTAGATTAACCAGGGAACCAGCATTTAATCTGCTCTTTTAATGCATTAATAAGAGCAGTAAGAGAAGTAGCGTATTATAAACCTCTTATTAATGAAATTAATATATTATTAGTAAGAAGGAAATTTCGTAAGTCCTTTTACAATATTATTAAAATTTGTTAAAAATCATTAGTAGTCTAACCTTTAAAGTCTTTATAAAAAGCATTAAAGAGTTAGAGGTTTTTCTACTTTAAAATGTTATACTAATAAAGAATAAAAGTAGCCTAATTATTAATATACTACTAATCCTTACGTTTTTCTAGTATGTTATCCTAGTATGTTTTCTATTCTAAGGTAAGAATATCTATATATTTATATATAATCTTAGGGAGGGAATTTAGTAATACTTACAATATAGTAGTGTTAGGATTACCTTAGGTAGGATTCCTTAATAAATCTTAGAATTCCTTATCACTTCTATATAAAGACATCCTTATAATTAAATGTTCTGTGTAGTTTTTAACTAGCTTTAGTCAAGATTTAGCATTCTAGTCTTATAATCCCTATACAAGCTTTAGTATAATAAAGGGTTAGTTAGTAAGATAAATAAGGGTTTTCCTATAGATAACGGTATAAATCATAAAGAATTCTATATGTTGGTATTCCTTAGGATACTAGTGATTCTCTAAGGAATACTAGGGTGGAACGGAGACTCAGTGACTCAACGTGGGGTCTGCGAAAAGGTTCGTAAAAAGGTCTTATTTCTACTAAGAAGAAGGTGCTATCTAAAGGGGCAATTTATAGGCATTTCCGTAGCCCACGAAAATGCCATTAGAAGCACCGGTGAAAACTCTGCTCATTGCGTGGCCGACCTATCAGGGGTCCTGTCAGGGTCCCCGGTCCGGTCCGTAGTCCCGGGCGCATTTATCCATGGCCCAGAATATGTAGCGATTCTAACACTCGGAATTCTCTCTTTTATAGAAAAAGAGGAATTGCACCTAACATAGGTAGAAATCTATAGAAAAACAGTGGTTAACCATCTAATTAGATAATTAATAAGAAAAAGAGTCTAGTCTATATCCCTAGTATTCCTCCTTCTTCTCTATGTGTTTTACCTATCCCTATATATAAATTATAGCTTTATTCTTATTAATAAAGGTCTTAAGGGCTTAGTTTAGAGAAGTCTTTGTTATAGCATTAGTAATATTATTATTGCTATTAATCCACCTAATCTCCTTAATTTCCTGCCTTTTATATAACTAATGCAATACTATAATATTAATTATTAACCTTTTCTTCTTTATTATACCTAACTTAATAATATACTTATATAATAAAAGGGAGTCTATATAGATAATCATTAGTATTAGTAGAATTTATAACTTTTATATAATAATGCGTAAGGTTATGCTAATTATATAGGCAATATTAGCACCTTAGACTATTATATATAGCTTAGATATAAGGGCACTCCTTATAACTCTCTTGCTTTTTATTAAGCTATACATTATAATATTGCCTTTTAGCATAAATTCTATGCTAGTCCCCTTTGTCTCTATACTAAGGATAATTATATATTTAATTTAAAAGCTTAAGTCTTTATTATTTATAAAGGAGCTATTAATAAAGACATAGAGAGCAGCGGTAGAAAGGTTAAGCAAAATATACTGTAAGCTACGGTTATAATGCTATATTTGCTACTAAATCCGTTTATTAAGTCTTATAACGTCAGAATTATTAGGATTTTAGGCTTATATAGCAACAGAAAGGTTAAATATAGCCTTTAGTTAACAAACTAGTAATACATATACTCCTTAAGCTTATTATTTAATGTATTGCTATTTTATAGTTAGTTTATTAGGTTTAATAAGTTAAAGCTTTTTACTCTAGCCTTTTTAATAGAGTTCTATATAATTTTTATTATATTAGTATAAGATATAGCTATTAAAGATAAAGGGTTCTATTAGCATTAGAATTTACTTAGGTTTTGTTATAAATCCTACTTTTTTTAGTTCTATCTCCTTAGTCTTAAAGAACTTAATATCGCTTAGACTAAGGGTATTATCTATTTATATCCTAATTACACTAAAGCATTTAATTATATTAGAAGCTATTAAGAAATATAGGTTATATATAAAAGTGGTTATTATTAGCTTCTTATAATAGTGGTAGAAGTATGTAGCCCACTAATGTATGCTAGCCTCTGCAATTCTATAGAGGGGTTTTATAACCTTTATAATAGTATCCTTTAGGTATAAATATGCAATTTATACTGGCAGTTTAGCGATAATTGACTGGTTAAGCAAGGTTTCTAACTATATATACGCTTATGTAATGTCCTATAGCTATAAAAAGATACAGTCCTTAGCTAGTAATAGCGCTAAAGTAATAATAAGTCTTTGGCTTATGCATTAGATCGTTAGGGATTATGTTAGAATCTATGCTTTTTCCTTATTACTATACCCTTAGATTACAAGCCTTAATTTCTTATATAGCTTGTTAGTGCCTTTCCCCTTAACTTCTCTTACTATATAAGAGTAGAAGAACTATTAGTTCCTATATTCTTCCTTATTAAAGGTTATGAATTTAAAGATATCTCTAGCTAGTAAAGCCTTAATTTCTTTTTAATTAAATACTTTAAAAGGTTTTCTAGTAGTAGTAATCTTCCTTTTTTTTCTTAGTTTAATTACTAAGTCCTAATTACTTTTCTCTTTAGCTATAAGGAAACTTATAATACTAAGTTCTTTATAATTCTTATTAGTATCCTTCTTAATCCTATTGTCTTCCTTATAAGCTATAATTAAAGAATGCTTTTAAGGTTGTTTAGGTCCTTATTGCTATAGGGGTATAGGCAATTAACCTTTATTAGTATTAGCATCCTTAATCTCCTCCTCTTCCTTATTATTTTCCTCTATATTTATAACCTCTTCTTCTACACTTTAATAGTATAGCTTCACTACTATTAAGCGGAATTTTATAGGTCCTTAGGGCATTTCTATAGTGTAGGTCTTATAATTAAATAATAGTAACCTAAATAGACTACTCTAGCCCCCTTTTTTGCGCTAAATACAGACTTCTAAGTTTAAGGGAAGTGTATATAATAGTAGGGTATTTAAGCTATTCTATATATTTAATACATTAGTTACCTGCCTCTTAGTAAGATAACGCTAAGCTTTATTAGTAGCTTTCCTTAATAAAGCCTCTCTTTATACTACTAATAAGCTTAGGGGTAAGTTATATAATATCTATAGGTATGCTCTAAAAATAAGTAGTGTTAGCATAAGGCTATTAGGTTCTACGGAATTATTAATAGCTTTAATAAATATCTATAGGCATTAAGGGGGGGTTATAAGGTCTTTAACCTTAGCTTTAATAATTTTATAAGCCTAATAGAGGGGGCTATAATATTGTTTAACCTTTCTAATGCTATAGTAGGCTTTAATAGGAACCTCTTCTGTGTTAATAGCTAATTAATATACATTGTGCTAGAATTCTATAGAAGCAAAGTTCTTTCTAGTGTTATAAATAATATTATCTAGAGGTTCTAAATATATATTAATCTAGCACTCCTTTAGTGCATTCTATATATTATAGGCTTTCTGCTTCTAAGGCTTAAGAAAGCATGTAGCTTAGAAAGCAGTGGCTGTGTTAATAATATATAGTATAAGTTTCCTATTAATTTAGAGGATATTAATATAAATCTTATAGTTAAAGTCTATATTATCTTTAAGGGTAAACTTAAACCTAGCTAGAGCTTTGCTATAGAGTTAATATTAATGGCATTTATAGGTAATACTTATAATTATTCTATTGTTTATTAACTTACTAGCTCTTTAGAGTAGCTTAGTTAGTTTTACAATAAAGGGGTGCCTAAAACATTAATAAAGCTAGCGGATTTCTACCTTTAAAAGGTAGAAGGTAGTAGCTTTATTTTCCTTAAGTAGCTACTAAGGATATCCCTATTTTCATACAATAGAGACTGTTTTATAACCTTAGATTAGCATATTTTTAAGGTTATTAAGCTTTATATTTATCTAGTCTATATTAAATATATAGAATAAAAAGGGTATAGCTGTGTTAAGAACGTAGAATTTAATAATGCTAAAGATTGTTAGCACTTATAGCACTCCTAAAGAGGTTACGGAACTAGCACTAAAGTTAACTTTACGCTAGCTAGCGGACTTAATCTTTAGGGTTAGCATTAGCTTCTATAGTGCTATAGCTTACTATACTCCTACTGTTAAAATCCCTATAGCTTTAGTATTTAGTATAATACTATAGAAAACCTTACTAAAATAGTAGTTATTTAAAATAAAGTAATTTATCTTAGGGGGTTCTGCCTATAGTGTAGTATTTGTGCTAGATATTTTATAGTTAGCTATAGTGCATTCTAGTATACGTAAGAGGGATCTTGCCTATAAAGGCAATAATTTCTTATAAAGGTCTATCTAATTAAATAGTTTAGATAGGCCTAGGGGTAATTAAGTGAAAAATTATATAAATGTTAGCTTAGGCATCGCAGTATCACTTAATAAAGTTATAATAAATGCATTATAGTTAGCCTAAGCTAGGTAGTTATTAGGGTAAGAGGTCTTATCTATAGGCTCTCCTTTAAATACAAGAAGGAATGCATTAAAGCTGCGTTTAGTAGGAATCCCCTTAACGCGCTTACTTTTTAGCTAAATATCCTTAGCTTTCTACTATTCTTACCTTATATAAAATATTAACTAATATCCTTCTTTCTAGCATATAAAGCATTTCTATAGAAAGCGTAATTTTAATTATAGTTAGCCACTAGGGCGCTAATTAAATAATCGCTTATAGCGTTAATCTATAAACATTGCTTTGTTATTATCTTCCATAGGGTTAGGGGTGGTTATAGCTAACTATTATATTACTATAATTACTATGTTAGTTTAAAGGCATTTCTAGAGGTCTCCTATAACTCCTTTATAGGTTAGAGCGTAGAGGAATACAGCTAAACTATATTTAGAAATATTAATAATAGCGGCAATTAATTATTGCTAGAGCTCTATATTCACTATAGAAGCTAGGAAGATTCTATAATAAACTTAGTAAAGTTATATAAGCATTAGGTTAAGGCATTTAAGCTTAGTCTTTTTAGGGTTAGTAGTAATAACCTTTTAAAGAGAAATAGTATTCCACTTAATACAATAGAAGTGCTAATTGCTTTTAGTTTTAAAGTAAGATCTAACGTTATTAGTAAGGCTTTATATTATTATACCTTTTCTAGTAAGTTCTTTAATATAATAGGTAAGGGCTTTATCTTTAAGTATAATTAGGAAAGCCTTTGCCTATAAGTCTTTAGGCATATTATTTCGTAATAAATAATCTTTAAAGATACCTATCTTTAGAACAATAAAGTTATATATCTTTCCGCTATATTTCTTGCTATTAGAATAGCTTTTGCTAATTTCCCTAAGAATATAGCAGAGCTAGTTATTGTTAAGCGTTGTTTTTAGTAGTAGCGGTTTTAGTTATTATCTTTCTAGTTATTAGTGTAATAGCTTATCTATTAACTTAGATTCCTTATATATCTACTAATTAATTGCTTTATTATTATCAAAAGGGCTATTAGGCTATAGGGGAATAGGAATTTGCTATTAGTATTACATAGATTAACTAGGGAACCAGCATTTAATCTATTCTTCTAATGCATTTACAAGAGCAGTAAGCATATTTATATATTATGCCCCTTAGGTAAGTAGAATTAGCACACTATTTACAGTAAGGAAATCTTATAAATCCTTCTATATTATTATTAAAATCCACTTAAAGTCTTTAGCAGTCTAATCTTTAAAGTCTTTATAAAGAGCATTAAAGAGCTTAAGGTCTTTCTATTTTAAAATATTATACTAGTAAAGGATAAAGGCAGCTTAATTATTAATATACTACTAGTCTTTACGTTTTTTTAGTA
Organism: Claviceps pusilla; assembly: GCA_018360225.1. NCBI lineage: Eukaryota > Fungi > Ascomycota > Sordariomycetes > Hypocreales > Clavicipitaceae > Claviceps > Claviceps pusilla. The sequence goes on along the minus strand of SRPW01000815.1, from coordinate 3,765 downwards.
GGTTATTCTAGTATACTTCCTATTCTAGGGTAAGAATATTTATATACTTACAGATAATTTTAGGGAGGGAATCTAGTAACACTTACAGTAAAGCGGTATTAGGGCTACTTTATATAAGGTTCCTAAATAAATCCTAGAATTCCTTATTACTTCTATAGGAAGACATCCTTATGATTAGATATTTAGGGGTGTTTTCAACAGGCTATGGTTAAGATTTAGCGTTCTGGTCTTATAATCCCTATATAAGCTTTAGTATAGTAAAGGGTTAGTTAATAAGATAAATAAGGGTTTTTCTATAGATAATAGTATAAATAACAGTGAATTCTACACTTAAAGATAGGTTATAGCTAGTCTAGTAAAAATAACCTAATTCTTATGGAAAAGACCCTATATTTAGAAAGTCTAAGTGCTGTCTAAGACCGCACACTCTATCTTCCTTTAGCATAAATCTCTCTCCTAAGTAGAGAGATTTACCTCTTTTAAGGTAAATCCTTGCGAATTTGTGGGTAAATATCCTAAGGATAGTATAGCCTACTAATTAGTGTTAGTATTCCTTAGGATATTAGTGATTCTCTAAGGAATACTAAGGTGGAACGGAGACTTAGTGACTTAATGTAGGGTCTGTGAAAAGGTTTATAAAAAGGTCTTATTCCTACTAAGAAGAAGGTGCTATCTAAAGGGGCAATTTATAGGCATTTCCGTAGCCCACGAAAATGCCGTTAGAAGCGCCGGTGAAAACTCTGCTCATCGCGTGGCCGACCTGTCAGGGGTCCTGTCAGGGTCCCCGGTCCGGTCCGTAGTCCCGGGCGCATTTATCCGTGGCCCAGAATATGCAGCGATTCCAACACTATATTTTAGAAGGTTAATACCAGTTAAACTAATAAAGGAATCTATTTTTATTATAAGAAAGCTACGTTTCTAAAAGTCTAATACTAGCTAAACTAGTAAAGAAATCTATTTTCTTTTAGTATAAATTCTCCCTATAAGCGCAATAGGAGTTCTGTCTCTTCTAAGTAAATCCTTATAAATCTATAGAATAATATATTCTAAGGATAGATATAACCCACTAATTAGTGTTAGTATTCCTTAGGATACTAGTGATTCTTTAAGGAATACTAGGTAGATCTAAGACTTAGTGACAACGTAGGGTCTAGGAAGGTATTTGCAAAAAGGTTTAATTCTATCCTAATTAGTGCTATCTAAAGGGGCATTTTATAGCTGGCGTTGAGGCTATGAAAATGCCGTTGGATTCCGCAGTGAAAACTCTGCACACGCAGACCAATCAGAAGAGTCGGATTCCGCGGCTAATGTGGCCGCGAATCCGGCTCTTCCCGGCTGTGCCACGTTGTCATAGAATGCAGCGATTCCAACAGTCTCACAATCCTTTTTCGCATGCATCTCTCTTGTACTTCAATCCTATGCCCCTTTTCTTGCGCCCCTTTGCATTTCCCTTTCCGTATGAACTTCTATAATCCTTTTTCGTAGACATTTCTTATATAAATCCTTTTCTGTAACCCATTTCTTGTACCTCCTTTTTACGCCTTTCGCTTCATAACCCTTTTTTCGTACATTGTTTTTATACATCCTCAGTAACCTCTTTCGTCCACTTCTTTTCTTATACCTCCTCTTTCACAGCCCTTTTTCGTACACATTTTCTCATACGTCCTTTTCTATAACTCTTTTCGTGTACTTATGTCTTGTACATCTTATTTCTGCACCTTTATACCCTTTTTTGTGTATACATACTTTATGCAATTCTTTTCTTTGGTGTCATGGCCATTTCCCACTGTTAGTAACCATAGAGTTAAAGGGCACGGACTAGCTTGTTGTGCTAGCGAGGGCACAAAGGAATGAGGCATGTAGTGCCCTTGCTATGACTTAGCAGCGCGCTAAGGGTGTATATAAAAGAGAGGGCGCACACATTTATATAATAGGGCAGAGATTTATACCTTTAAGCACTACCCCTTACCTAGCAGCTATATTATAGTATACCTTCTATATCTTAGTCTTTACTCCACTAAGTAATATCCTATTACTAGCCTTAATAACTAAATCTCTCTCTCCCTTAGGGATAGTAAACTATTAACTAAACTAGAATATTTACTAAAAGAGTTATTTATTTAACTAGCTATAACCTTACTATAGCCTTATAAGATACTAGCTATATACTAGGCATTATTAAAGAGAAAGGGCACCTTAAGATTAGGAATCCTAACCCTACTTATATAAATAATAATAATACTAATAAAGAAATAGACTTTAATAGAATAATTAAAGAAGTAGCTTAGTTACTATAAGCTACCTAAGTAGCTAATAAAAAAAGAAACCTTAAGGCGCTATAGAAGTCCCTTAAGGAAGTTAACCTTAGTAGAAACTATAAAAGTAGTAAGCTTAGTATTATTAATACCCCTAATATTAGTTATACTCTAACCCCTAAGCCGTAGACTTACCCTATAGTTATAGCGCCCCTTATGCGTATAGGACTTGCAAAAGCTTAACTTAAGGCTTTTATATATAAAGGTAATACCTATAAGAGCCTCTAGAATTTCTTATTAGACTTATATATAGCGTTCACTATAGACCCTTATACATTCCTTAGGGACGCTGCTAAGGTAGTGTATACTAGCAGCTACCTTACTAATAATATAAAGCACTAATAAATGCAATATACTACTACTAATAGCTTTATAGACTTTAGAGAGTATACTTAAATAGGATTTATAAAGTGGCTTAAAATAAAAACTATTAATAAGAATATACGCTACTTAAAAGCTACTAGGGCGCTAATAAACCTCTATTAGAACAATTAAATATTATTTTAAACCTTCTTTTAGAAATAAAGTAAAGTTAAGGCTAAGCTTCTTAAAGCTATTTTAGAATAACTTTAAATTTATATATTTCTAAATAGCCTTAACTTTATTATTAAAAAGTAGATGCTAAGCTAAGAGTTTCCTTAAAGCTAAAATTACCTTTAAGGCTAAGGTAGAAAAGCTAAAGTTACTAATAAAGGATCCCTAGGTAATTAAGAATAATTAACTTTAGTAGGATATAAATAATAAAGATTACACTCTTTAGTAGTAAGCTAGGAGTAATATAACTATAGACCTCTTAATAATAAGGACTCTAATAATATCTAATGCTATAAGTGCTAGAAGGATAGGTATATCTCCCTAAGGTGCCTAGAACTAGACTATACTATTTATAAAAGTAATAAGTATACTATAAGCTAGTACTACCTACGCTATAAAGTCCTAGTACCTAGGACCTTAGATATAAACTTAATCCTAATTAATACTAATAAGCCTTAAAGGCATGCTCCCTCTATAACTAATACCCCTTATAAGATAAATACCTTAGTTATTAATAAGGATAAAGATAAAGAGATAGATAATAGAATAAGGATAAAGGCATCTATACAGTAGGATTACTACTAGGTAGCTATAAAAGCATTATTTAATTTAGAAGTAAAAAGATTAGTTATTTACCTAAGAATATTAAATAAGGGAGACTAAGTAAATATAAAAGCGGATACTATACTACTAGCTAGTGCCTTAGGCAATCCGCTTAAGTATAAAGGTATATTAAATAAGTTAGTTAGTATTACTAATAGTATAGGTTATAGTAAGATATATTAGGTTTACTACTATATTACTAATATATAAAAGGACTTACTCTTAGGTGCTAACTAGGTAAAGATCTATAAGCTATAAATTCTATCTTAAAATAATAAGACTTAGAGATATTTAATAATATAAGAATGCCTTA
>SRPW01000814.1:0-15298 GCA_018360225.1 Claviceps pusilla | reverse complement strand
TCTCTTAAAAAAAAAAAACGTTAAAAAAGTTGACTAAGAAAACATAAAGTTACTACTCCTGATTCGTAAAAACAAACACCACGCGCGCCATGCCATTCTACAAATGCACAAATAACAAAAGGCCAGTCCCTAAAAAAAACATGCCTCGTTTCCCAATCAGCAGCCCGTCACAAACCCAGCATCCGCCTCACCCCATCCCGCACCTTCTTCTCATACTCGGGTCGTCTCTCCCTCCACATCTTGGCCGCCTCCACGTTGGCGGGGCTTTCATCGTTGGGCTCCGCAAGCATGCTCATGACGGAGATGAGGATCTTCTCGACGGACTGGATGGGGGACCAGCGCTCCGAGGCGTGCTCGTAGTGGTTTGGGTCATCGCCGGGGGGGTGGAGGATGGAGATGCAGACTAGGCCGCTTGGGTAGACTACGTAGGTTAGTACCGTTCGATGATGGGAATTTTCTGTGTTGCTCATCAAGTTGCGGATGCTTTGCTCGAGGTTCTTCTTCTTCTTCTTCTTCTTCTGCTTCCTTCGCGGTCCCAGCCTCATACACGACCCGCACGTACCATTCGGATGCCATATATCCGCCACAAACTTCATCGTCGGCGGCGCGAGCGGATAATCCTTTGGAAACTTGAGCTCCGCGGGGAAAACACCCCCCTCAAAGGGCGTCCCCTCGGGTCCCTGGATCAGGCACTCCCAGTGGAGGAGGTCGTCTTCGGAGAGCGGTCCTGCGGTGATGCCGTCGGGGGGGTTATTCGTCAGGGCGCGGTATTCTTGGAGAAGGCGGCGGTGGGCGGTAGATTGCGCCATTTTTGCCTTTTATTTTTGGTGGGGTTTTTTTTTTGGTAGAGACCGTGTGCCTGTGTGTCTTGATGATGTCGTTTCTTTGAATCAGGTCTTGTCGTTTGGATTGGTGCCTTGGAGGCGGGAGATTGTTGGGAGCTTTCTGGGTGTGGAATGGGGAGTGGAATGGTGCTGGTGACGGTGGCGTTTGTGGAGGGGAAGGAAGGGCGGGTGCAGATGGACGGTGTATTGAGATGTGAGGCCGTATAGATAGTAATAAACGACCACTGCTCAACGGTTCTGGGATCAGACTACCAATCATCCGATGTGGTGTAGTGGTTATCATACTGCGCTTTCAAGAGAATTCTTAAAGTGCCGCAGGGATCGGGGTTCGATTCCCCGCATCGGAGTCTATTTTTTGCCCTCATCCACAAATGAAGTTGTGCAAACGATTTTTTTCTTTCTTCTTCAGCTATATATATAAATTGATGATCCTCTTTCTGCCTCTTTATTTTTCCCCTTCTCAGTTTGCGAATGTTGCACGCGGTCAATTGTCTCCGTCATTGTCAGAATGCTTTCTTCCATTTCATACATTTCATTGATTCGAGGAAAAATACGCAGCAAGGTCATCCAAAAATCGTGGCCAGTTGCTCTTCTCCGACGTGGTCGTAGAGGACACTCCGCATCATCACGATTTTATCGAGACCAATCCCCTGGCACATGTTCCATCGCACCATGGCGTCTACAAATTCTTGACGTTGCTGGAATCTCAGCTGAACAAAAGACAACGTCACATATCGGATGAACATATAGTTCGACCATACACTACAAGATCGGCTTGTTATTCTAGTACAAATTCTAGGACAAAAGCACTCTTTCTTTTCCGACAAATGCACAATGAAGAAACGGATACACGCACAAAGTCCAATCATGTCCCCCCTTCCATTCCAGGACTCGTGAGTCCTTGATGCATGAAACTGTCGTGTGTGTCTGCGTGTGCTCTCGTTTGTCAACTTACAAGGACATGGACAATTGCAATACGTCTGCGAGATGAGAAAAAGGAAAAACGAAAAAAAAAAAAGAAGAAGAAGAAGAAGAAGAAAAAAAAAAAAAAAAAAAAAAAGCAAGAGAGCCCCCTAGTCTCTCATATTCCACACTCTGTGGAGTGTGTGCGCGCGTTCAAGCCACGCAAGCATTGGCACATTTCTCCCCTTCTACGACGAGTTTTGGTCGACTTGGTCGTCACGATCCTCGTTTGAGGCCCCCGTTCTTATCCTCAGACGTAAAATATGAGACGGATTCAATCTTTGTTCTCGTCTCTTCAAAGACGTCGGCCAAGAGTTTGTTGAGGCTATCGTCGTTACCACGCAGCGCGGCCGTGGCCACTGTTTCAACAGCATCTCTGCTTAACGAGGAAGTTGCGCGATCGACGTGATCAGAGCGTACATGGTTCGAAAGCTCCAGCTTCTCCCCGATGGCGAGCCATATTGACAAGAGTTTGGCCGTGACGGCCAAGAGATTGAGGCCGGTCAGGGGAGCCGGGCAGCACATACACATGTCTCGCTGCATGGCGTAGCGCCCAAAGGACAGCACCGTTGATTCGTGGATGTGGTCGCTCTCGGGGTCAAAATGAGGCAGGTCGATGTTGTGGCCCGTTTTGGGGATTTTGGCGAGACGCTTGCGGGAGTCAAAGGAGCTGCGGTTTCCTAGGTTCGCAACCGTGTTTCGCAGCCAGGCCTGCTCGCTCAGGCTTGACACTCTGTCGGGGGACACGGCGGCTGATTCCCAACCGGCTTCGTGGAAGACGAGAAACGACGACCTGGTTCGGAAGACGCGCTCGCTCATGTAGAACTGCTTGAACGAGGGCGTCTCGATGACAAAGGGGCGGACGAGTGACGAGGTTATGGGCCGCAATGGGGCCTTGCGGTCGACAAATGCTTTGTAAAAGTCGCACGTCGGTGTGGACTCGCCAAAGAGATCCAGCCTGAACGAAGCCGTCAACTTGGCCATGAGCGCCACGGGTTCCTTCAGATATCCCGTCCGGTGCAACATGTTGTGCAAGTGCAGCATGAGGACTATCTCGGGCGTGGTATCCCAGACAAACATGGCATACCTGTAGAAGAGCTCAACGGTCTGCAGCGTGGCGAAGCCGCAAAGAAAGGGAGACAAGGCAAAAAGGCCGTATTCGTCCAATCGTCCATCCGCGTCGTTGTGCCGAAAACACGGGGCGGTTCCATTTCGCAGGTCAACGACGATCCGGTGATGCTGCCACCAGCTGTTCCACACCAGCTCAAAGGTCGATTCGCCGAAAGCGCCAGGCCGAGTTCGGGATTTGGCGTGAAGTTCTCTGAGCAGCTCGATGGACCGGGACAATCCTTGATGGTGCTCACACTGGTTGGCACACGTAACTTTCCAGAACCAACCCATCACACCTCGCTGCTCAGGCGGCAAGTCATCCTCAACCGGCGGAGGATATACAACGCGGCCACTCACTCCGACCATCCAGCCTCGGGAGGCAGTGAAGGAGTCGACGATGCACTGAAGTTGAAAGACGAGGACCGGCGTGATGCTGTCCTCTATGGGTGCTTCAGCTGGCCTCCGGGTCAATGTGATGATGGACCGGGCAAATTGACCCAAGCCAAAGAAGCTGTAATCCTCCGCCCACGGCATCGCCGTTTTTCTGCAAGGTCTGTTCGACGGTGTGGTGCTGGTGCCGTGGCGGTCGACTTGCCTCTTCGAAGCAAAGTAGTAGCCAACCAGACCGTACAGCCAATTGATCGTGTACACTCTCCGCCATTGACGTAACTGGTCATCAGCAGCTTCTTCAAGATCATACTCTGGATCCCACTGGCTTATCTCAGCCTTCATCTGCTTGGTCGGCGCACCGGACGACGTCTTTCGAAAGTCGTGGAGGAAATCCACGAGGTCGTTGTAGGCATGCTCCATGAGCAACTCCCTCAGAGGTTCCCGCGACACAGCCGTCTCCTCCATGCTCACACAACAATCGTCGCTGTCTCGTCTCTGGCTGATTCTTATGGTTGTTCTCTGTGCCAGATTCTTCATACCGCCTTTCGTATAGGTATTGATCAGACCCATGTAGGAGTGGGAACCCGGGAAGTCACTACAGATGGTCGCGTGGGATTTCTGCACCATGGCAATGCTTTGACCCGATGTGGCGACGGCGAGAAGAGGGTGAGATTGGTCGTGGGCCACGCCGGACCATGCCTCTTGGCATTGAATCCGGAGATCAATGCTCTGCTCCAGGAGTGAGGAGGCCGCGAGGAAATACTCTGCCGCGATGTGGTGGTCATCGTCCAAGATACCATACTGCTCAATGGACATTTTGCCGAGGCGACTGAGGTGCTTGTCCTTCTTCTTATTCTTCTTATTCTTCTGCTTCTTCTTGATCTTCAAAGACCCCTTTCCGTGGGTCGACTTGCCGGTTTTGTTTTTCGTGAGGTTGCGTCTGGCAACGTGCGATGAGACGTCACCGGCATCGCAGACGGATCCGTCATCATCTTCTCCATCACTGCCATCCACATCCTCCTGGAGGTCCAAATGCGCAAACATGTTGGAGCAAGTTGCTTGGAAGTCTTCATTGCTGAGTTCCCTCTCATCCGCCTCCGCCTTTTCCGCCTCCTCCGCCTCCTCCTTCTTCAGCTCCAGCCCGCTCTCACCTCCGAGAATCTCAAACGCCCGAGACAGCACGTCAATGAAGTGCTTGTGGCTCTTGTTGCTCTCCTCCATCCGGAAATTCGGATTCGCAGAGACGCGGCGCTGGAACTCCGCATAGTGACTTGTGCGCAGCTCAATGACCGACTTGAGCAGCCGAAGAATCTCGCGCGGAACGCTCCTCATGTGCTTGCCAATCAACTCGGCCGATGGCACGAAGCCGGAAGAGTCGAGCTTCCCGCTTGTGTTCAGTTTGGCGTTCACGTTCTTGACGGACAGGATGGCGTTGCTGGCCGTGACGAGCAAATAGACCAGCCTGCTCGTCTCCCGCTTGTAGGCGAGGTAGGAACTTCGAAGCAGCATTTTGTTTTTTTCTTCTTTCTTCCGTTTTATTGGAGAAAAGGCGTAGAAAATGCTTTTCGGAGCGAAAAACACAGTATAGACAGCAGAGTGCAAGTCCGAGTACGAGAAAACAAAAGCCCCGATGGCCAAATCACCTCCAATCACCTCCAAAGAACACCAACACGCCCACGTTATCCAATCCCACCGTGGTAATAAATAAACACGAGAAAGTGGGGACGGCCGTTTGTTTTTTTTTCTTTTTTTTTTTTTCTTATATCATCTTCATCTTCATCTTTGTTTTTGTGCTTGTGTGTTTGACACCTGTGAAGGCTGCCTTGCACGCGCGTGATGCCCACCTTGGCAGCTGTAGTACCGCATCGCTGACGTCAAGGCGTCAAGGCTTGATTCATTCCTCAGTGTTGAATGTTGCGTCGACGGCCGCTTAGCCGTCCTATGAGCTTGCCCTTCTCGTCATGAGTTTTTGTAAGGCAGAGCTGTGACGTCGTTTTGCAGGATCCTGGCACGTGGGACATGCAGTTCGGTAGAGTATGATTGTTCAACGGCCGGAACTGCATCCTTCTCGCCACGGCATAATCTATTCTGGATCGTTTACCTTTCAATGCCGGCGGTGTAGAGTGCCTGTTCCCTCCCTCCCCCCATAAAAAAAATTCAAAAAAGTTTGTACCACTCTAAACGGGCGTATCTGATGGCTGCATATGTTCAAAACACACGATCCCAGGGCCAAAAATGTCTGCCGCAATAGCCGGCGTTTTAGTCCCAATTTAGGACTTGCAATATAGACTGCCAGTGGAAACAAGAATATATACGTCTATATACATCATCTAGTCGAGGCTTGTTTAAAAAAAAAAAAATCAACGTCGTCTAGTTTCCACCCCATTCTTCTTCTTCCGTGTTTCAACTTCATGCGTAAAACGAAAAAAAAAAAAAGAAATTAAAAAACAATTTCGAAATTTTTGATATGCACAACCCCTAAAGCTCACCTCTGGCTTTCAGCTCCTCATGCGCCTTCTTCTGCTTATCCCACAACTTCTTCAACGACTTGATTTGGCTTTTAGGCACGTCGCTTCCGTCCTTCATCTTGGTGGGTAGGCCCGTGTCGTCCCAAGCGCCATATCGCTCGTCCTTCTTGAACATGTCCTCTGGGGCCACCTTGGCCTTTTCTTTGGCTTCTCGCTCGGCCTTTTCACGAGCAAGTCGTGCTTCTTCCTTCTTGGCGGCCTTTTCGGCCTCGCGCGCGGCCTTTTCTTCTCGGGCGCGGATGAGCTCGGGCGCGGGAATGAACTTGATGAGTGATGGCTGGCCGTCCGGCCGATCGTCGAGGTAGACGCCCAGGTTGGTGAGATCCGCGTCGCGGATTCGATCCGTCATGGCGAGAATGGCGCGCTTCGTCTCGGGCGTCTGTGAGGGGACGATGCGACGGAGCTCATCGCGTATCTGCGAGATGACGCGCAGATAGGGGAACGCGAGCCGCTCAATGTCGCGCGTCCCGCTTGAGGCAACCGACTCAAAGTCCTGAGCGGGATCTTGAGACAGCAGAGCGGAGAGCGTCTCGCTGGACAAGGACACGGCGGCGACCTCGGCCTTGATGGCATCGAGGACTTTCGAATACGGGTGTACTGCCTTTTTGGGATCCACGTCTGCGGCGATTGACGAGGCCCAACCGAGGCCGTCATAGGGAGGACTGGCATTGGCGTCCAGGCCAAAAATGCCCACCATCTTTGTGATCCATCGCGCGACGGCCTCCACCTGAGCGAGCTCAAAGTCCTTGTTTTCCTTGACATAGACGTTGGCAATGTTGACCAATTTGAGCAGCACGAGCATGGCTCGAGGAGTATCAAACGAATTGGTCAACGCAGCCTCCATGTCCTTCTTGGCCTGATCTAGGTCGGCGAGAAGGCCAGTGGGGGTTCCATCTTTGTTCATGGACAGATTCTTGACGCCGTCCGTGATGCCAGCTTCGAGGAGCCATGATTTGGTGTTGGTGAAGAAATTCTGTGACCATGTTAGCCGTCAAAGTCCACAAAGAGGTTATTTCCTGACACAAAATCACGAGCTGGGTTCAGAACTTTTTTTTTTTTTAAAAAAAAAAAAAAAAAAAAAAAAAAAAACAGACACCGTCCCTACGTACGCTTATGGTGGATTCCCAGTTGTCGGACTGGGCACGCATATCGGGCGAGATCTCTACGCCGTCATTCCATCTGCCCATCAAGAAGACAATGCGCATGCTTCTCGCCGTGTAGGTGGTGGCAAGTGCATCTGCGATTGTCTGGAAGTTCTTTAGGGATTTGGACATCTTGGAGCCTGTGATGGACAGGTGACCCATGTGTAAGAAGTAGTTGACCCAGGTATGCTCACCCTTGCCGTGTTCGCAAAAGTAGGCTTCGCTCTGGGCGAGCTCATTGTCATGGTGAGGGAAAGCCAGGTCTATGCCTCCAGAGTGAACATCCATCCGGGAGCCAAGAACATCGGACGCCATGACGGAGCACTCAATGTGCCATCCCGGTCGACCATTTCCCCATTTACTGGGCCAAAAGGGCTCACCGGCCTTGGACTTTTTCCAGAGGGCGAAATCTCCCGGCCCACGCTTGCCGCCCAGATTCTTCGACAACGACCCTTCGCCTTCTTCCTGCAAACTTTTGTCGTTTTTGCTTTCAGGTCGCAAGCGAGCATACGTGTTACCGGCTTTCTCAAAGGCGCCAATATCAAAATAGACTGAGCCTTCGGCTTCGTAGGCAAAGCCCTTGTCGACGACTTGCTCGACAAATTGGGCAATCTGAGGCACATACTCGGTCACGCGGGTGATGACATCGGGCCGCAGGACGTTGAGGTTGTCCATATCCTGCAGAAACAACGCCTCCATGCCCTTGGTGAGGTCTGTAAAGATGGTCTGGTCGCTCGTATCGACCGTCTCCTTGTATAACGAATCCAGATAAGGGAGAAGGACCTCGTCGGCGCCGGGAAAGATGGCGTCCTGTTTGAGAGCGGCGGCGGCGGCGTCCATGTTTCCGAGATGCATCTTGATCTTGGCTTCTGCATCACTGGGCTTGCCTTCGCCCGACAGCGTGCCGCCCGACAATACGCGTCCGTAGGCAGTATCTCGTCGGGCGATGTAGTTGGTTTCGTCTAATTTGGAAGCGTCTTCCGCGAGGAGTGGCAGGTTGCTTGATGCGTAGGCACGGAAAGCGGCGAGACCGAGCTCGCGAAGCTCTTGCTTGGAGAACGGCTTCTTCTTTTCCAGATCCAATAGCCGCTGTCTTCTAGCTTTGATGATGATCTGCGGCACTTAGCATCCAGCAAAAGAACGGCAGGAGGAGGAGGGGTCGGGCTTGGACATAGAACAGGAGCCCGCTTGTACCTTGTCGTCGACGTCAGTCATGTTCATGACATACTTGACTTTGAGGTGGAAATAATGCATCATGATGCGCCGAATGATATCGCTCGAGACATAGTTTCGCGCATGGCCCAGATGACTTTGATCGTAGACTGTTGGACCGCAGGCGTACCAAGACACCTTGCCAGGCTCTATGGGCACGAAGGGTACGGGAGGACCTGGCTTGAGCGAGTTGTGGACCTTGAGGGACTCCATGGCGGCGGCGGCGGCAGCTGCGACGGCGCTGTGTCCTCGACGGGAGGGAATATTGAAGCTGCTGGGAATGAGGGGGACTGTTGTGGGTTTCCAACGATGGAGGCTGCGCAAACGATTCATCCAGAGCGAGTCTGTGGGCCAAAGGGAAAGGGCGCAGCAGACACTGGACGAGACCCGTGTCACCACCAGCGACTATCCCGCCCTGTCTAGAGTATCGATGGGTTGGGTTGTCGGGCAGGCAGACCTGTTGATGAAGGCAGGTATTCGCAGTCGTGGTGGTGACTTGGGGGTTCGACTTTTGAGTCACTAATGCCAGCTTGCAGCTGGAAGGCTGCATGGCTGCCCCTCCTTTGGCAGTGACATGGAAAGCTGCAGGCGCGGCTACACGTAGTGATTCGCTGTCACGGTGCCGCACCCCACCGTATCCGAGGGATGTGGTTGGCTGCGCTCAGCCCGCTCCCGCCGCTCGTCTGGTGCAAGTCGGTGGGGCATCCGGCAGCCGTTGGCGGCTCCAAACTTTTTGAAGCCTTTTCGAATTCCATTTTGTTTTTGTCTGTCCAACTTCCAACTGCAAGTGTGGAATTCCATTTCCATTTCCATTTGCAAGCATAAATAAAAATCCAGGCCGTGTTCCTTCGGCCTTGGGTCTGCGTCACGCCGCCATGGACTCCGTCAGACAGCAGGGGCCTTCGCCATTTCTTGCCCCGAGTCTCAAGACCCAGCCAAACACTCTGGCCATCATCAGCCTCTCCAAAGACAACTTCCAGCCCATCACCCTGCAGCAGTCGGCGGGCGCAGTCGATGGATATGCAGAAGGCGTCACCTTGAACACCAGATTCGGCTCCTTTCCTCACTCGACTTTGCTCGACATTCCCTGGGGCTCGCAGGTTCGAGCGTCCGTCGTGGACACGGGATCGCGCGGGCGCAAACGCAGACGTGACGAACTCGGGGACGACGAGACACCAACTTCGAACGCAGACGACGCCAACGACACGCCGGGCTCCTCGGCACCTGCGAAAAAGGCCATTGTAGCTGCCAGCGGGTTCGTCTACGTTCTCCGGCCGACCCCGGAGCTGTGGACCAGCAGTCTGCCGCACCGGACACAAGTCGTCTACACCCCGGACTATAGCTATATCCTCCAGCGCATCAGAGCTCGGCCGGGCTCACGAATCATCGAGGCCGGGGCGGGGAGCGGCAGCTTCACACATGCGTCCGCGCGTGCCGTCTACAACGGGTATCCGAAATCAGAGACGGACACCAAGGGCAAGGTGTATAGTTTCGAGTTCCACGAGCCTCGGTTCCAAAAAATGCAGGTGGAGATCAAGAACCATCTCCTCGAGGGAGTTGTCCAAGTCACGCACAGAGATGTTTACGACGAGGGTTTCCTCGTTGACGACGGAAGGTCGCCCCATGCCACGGCAGTCTTTTTGGACCTGCCAGCCCCCTGGGAAGCATTGCATCATCTATCTCGACGTAAAACGCTCAAGGGCGGCAAAGTGGATGAAGAGGCAGGTGATTGGGTGTCACCTCTTGACCCGGACCAAAGCGTGTATATTTGCACGTTTTCCCCGTGCATCGAACAGGTCACGCGCACCGTCACCGAGCTGCGAACACTGGGCTGGACAGATATCGACATGGTGGAGATTGCGCACAAAAGGTTGAACATCATGAGAGACCGGGCTGGCGCCAGTACCATGCCGACAGACGTCACGGAAGCCGTCAAGAAACTCAAGACGGATCTCAAGCGGACTCAAAATTTTCACAAGGCCCAGACATCCCAGCCAGTCTCTGATGCCTCGGAGTCCAAGATGGAGGTGGACGAAACGGGGCCACCTTTGACTGATGAGGAGGAGTCTGAGAACAACAACAACAAAGAAGGACCCCCATGGATGCAAGGCAACGTCGTGCACCGGACCGAAAACGAACTCAAGACCCATACCTCGTACCTGGTGTTCGCCATTCTCCCTCGACAATGGGACGATGCGGCTGAAGAGGCGGCCATGGCAAAATGGCCCTGCGGACAGGAGAAGAAGACGATTGGCAACCTGGACAAGCAGACGCGAAAGCAAGAGAAGAGAGAACTATTAGCAGGGAAGAGGCAGAAGAAGAGCAGAGACGAAATGATACCCCCAAAAGCGTAATAGATGTGTACTTTTGCAGCTTTTTTCTTCTTCTTTTCTTCTTCTTTCTTTTCTTCTTTCTTTTTCTAAAAAAAAAAAAACAAAAAGAAAAAAGAAAACCTCCCGCAGACCCTCTATACCTCCATCCACTGTACCTAGACTCGTATTTTTGAGTATAGCGGGGCGTCGGTTTGTTGTTTTGCATGCTGTACATTCTATAGTTGTGAGTGCGAGTGAGGGATGTAAGGAGTGCTAGAAGTCTCAACAATCACTCGACAGGCGGATCGTTTCAGAACCAATCCATCATGACACATTGTTGCTTGGAGATGCGCCGCGCCTATGCAGTCCACTTGACGTTTCGATGGATTCACCAAGTGCATTGGCCAAACAGGGATGCTTGCCGCTGCCGCTCCCGTGCGTGCATGGGCATGGGGACTTGACCACGCCCGGCCCCGGCGAAACCATCCCCCCGCCGCAACTCGCAACGCCAACGTCCCGTTTCACCCGACGCCAAAATCCCAAAATCCCCAAGCTCTTGAGTCTTGAGCTTCCCTGCGCGATCGCGAATCCCACCACACCGCACACCCGCAAATTCCCCCCTTTCAGCAGACGCAGCCATGACCTCCACGATCGGCATCCCCATCAAGCTGCTCAACGAAGCACAAGTACCGTCCACCCCTTCAGTTCCCTTCCCATATCCCCCGCGTCCCATCCAGCCGGCTGACCAAACAAAACAGGGCCATATCGTGACTCTCGAAATCACATCCGGCCAAACCTACCGCGGCAAGCTCCTCGATGGTAAATCCCCTCTTTCCCTCTATGCTCTCCTCTCTATCCTTCACCACCCGTCCGCACACCCTCCCCCAGCGTGACACGCTGATCCGCCCAACACACCAAGCTAATTGGCACCCCCAACAGCCGAAGACAACATGAACGTACAACTAAAAGACATAACCGTGACCGCCCGCGACGGCCGCGTCTCCCACCTCGAACAAGTCTACATCCGCGGCTCGCACGTCCGCTTCTTCATCGTGCCCGACATGCTGCGCAACGCGCCCATGTTCCGGAGTAGGAATCTGCGCGGCAGGGGCGTTGGCTTGGCGAGGGGCAGGGCGACGGTCAGTCGGGCGAGGGCTGGGGGTAGGCGATGAGACTGAAATGTTTCGAGGGGGGACGGAAGTCAAAGGGGACCAAAGAAATATAAATGGAAAAAGAAAAAAGAAAAAAAAAAGTCAAAAGGGTTGGAAACGTATGAGGGTTCTTGTTTTCTTGTCTTCGTCTTTTGGCGTTTATTTTCGGTAGGGATGTGAATTTTTGTGGTCGATTTGGTTGAATCAGAGGATGGAGAGGATGATTGCGTCGTTTGCACGCCGTGGTATACCGTGATGTTGACGTTCCTCTTCGGGGGAGGGGGGGGCACTGGCATTGATGGAGCGGTTGTGCGTTTGATGTGGCCGTGTGTGTTTATTTTATTGGAAGACTGGTGTCATGCTTAGTTGGAGTGTGAAAGTATGTAAGTGGTGTACTTGGCAGGAATGCGTCACTTTGCAACAGAAGAGAGGTCGCCTTTCCCGGTTTCATTGGGGGGCGATATAACTCCACGTCCAGGCCTATCTGAACAACAATCCACGTCTATTCATACACCGAAACCCCCCGGTAGACGGATTTCTAGGCACGCAAGGCACTACTTCATTCTCGCCAGCGCGTCCTCCGCCCTGGCAACCAACTCCTTTGTCCTGTCCAGCCCCTCCGCCCCGTCCACCTCTACGTCCGCCTCGTGGCTTTCCAGCACGACAGCCACGCTCTTCTCGGCCGCCCGGACGGCCTTGCGGCCCTCCTCGCGGACTTCGCCCTCCCAGAACGTCCTCGCCGCGTCCCACTTCTTCTGCACGCGGCCCAGGCCGTAGACGATACCGAGGGCGGCCACGGCGCCGGCCTCGTAGACGGTCGACGAGAGGGAGGACATGTACAGCAGGGCGGCGAGGGATGTGGCGACGCCCGAGGTGCCGAGCGACTGGAGGACGAGGCGCTGTGCCAGGGACTGCAGCGCCGGCACCGTCTCGTTCTGTAGATAGCGGCGCGTAAAGGCAATGTGGCCAGGCCACTTGGGCCGCACAGACGAGCTCGAGCTCGAGCTCGTCGGCACGACGGCGCGCACGCCTTCAGAGCCGGATTTGACGTCGATGATGCGGGCATCGGGCGATGGTGCATCACCGCACGACGGCGTCGGCTGGGGATACTCGGCTGGTGAGCCTCCCCGCAGCTGGGCGATGCGGCCCGTGAGATACACGAGCTCCTGTTCGGCAGTGGGCATGAATCGCTGGCTGAGCAATTCGTGGGTGAGCATCGCCACGTCGTCGACCCGCCAGAAGAGCTGCCACCAGCCGAGCTTGCGCCATCGACGTCCCCCAAAGGCCAGGTCAAGCTCCTCCTGCAGCTCCGAGTGTGCGCACTGCGCCCAGTCCACCAGACGTCCGTTCAATGCCGCCACTTGCGGGTCGTGGCCGTTGATGGCGTCCGCCGAGGCCGCGGATGCCGAGCGCGAGCGCGCGCGCGCCTCGAGACGCTGTGCTTCCGATAATGTGTTCTGCAGCAGGGAGGCTATGAGCTTGCGCACGGCGGGCTTTGTCTCGCCCGCAGACGACGATGACGCCCCCTTCTTCAACCAATCCATCAGGACGGGAATGTTGCTGGCGAACCAGAGACGCTCGTAGTCCATGCCGTGCTGCGGACCCTGCCGGAATAAACGGACACCCTGTTCGGCGAGGGACACGTCGATGATGTCGAACGTCGTTCGGCCGAGCTGTGAGCTGTCGGCGCGTAGGCCCTCAAACTGAACTGCTGCGGCAATGGACCCGGCTTCTTCATGGGCGGCGACTGGAAGAAGAGCAGTCATGCTCACCGCGCCCGACAACCCATCTGCCACCAGCAGAGCCCGGTGCACCGGCGTCGAAATGGGCGACATCCTGTCGGCGGCCGAGGGGATCTCAACGGCGGGTACCAAAATGGCGTCCTCCACGGCCTTGATGGACGTTGTCGTCGTCGTCGTCGTCGTCGTCATCGTCTCTCCCGGGGCGCCATACGGGACACCGACCCCCTCCATGAGAAGAAACTCCAGATTGAGCCCATCCAGGAGTGGCGACGAGACGTGCATCTCATCCAGACCCGTCTCCTTCTCAATCTTGAGAGACACCGCATGCTGCCGCGGCGGGCCTACCCGCACAACCAACGGTTTCTGCGTCTCACCCCTCGCGGCCAGCTCCCGTTCCCACGGCTGTTCTTCCTGCAGCGGATCCGCGAGCAACGCGCGCAGGACTCTCCGCGCCGTTGGACCGGCTCCAGGGCCGCCGGCCAGGCCCAGAACCGCAATTCGAACAATTTCGGATCCCGCCTCTTGTCGGAGGCCCTGCAGCGCCAGCTGTAGTCTCGAGAGATTGATCAGGTTGGGCGAGTGTTTCTGCAGCTCGAGGAGCGTGCTCTCCAGCTCGGCTCGAGGATCTGGCCGCGCGGGCGTCGACGAGAGGTATCGGCGGGAAGTGGCATCGCGGCGAGGAGCTCGGGTCAGGGTCGTCCTGGGAGGGCGCGTGGGCGAGGCATTGGCACAGACTGGACAGGCGGATGGAGATGGGCCTACGAGTCGTGTGTGTCGGAGCAGGAGGCGGTGATGGCTGCTGCGCGGCAGAACCGCTGATTTGGACGCCATCGCCGACACGGTTGTTGGAGAGGTTGGCGTCGCATAACGGGATGTCGGCTGCGGTCCGCGATGGAAATTCAAGTATTGGTGCAGGGGCTGCTATTGCGGGGCAGAAAGCGGCCGGCCAATCAGGTACCTTTAAGCACTGGCCGCCTACCGAGTACTAGGTACCTAGTAGTGCGCCGAACTGGCGGCGCGTTGTCTGGACGTGCACCATCATGCAGCTCCAAGTACATGTCAAGGTACTCAAGTAAGCATTCTTATGCCAAGAGCTGCCTCGTCTCCCCAATTGAGGTTGCGGCTCTCCAGCGCTGCTCGCATCTGTCCTCTGCTACTTATCTTCATCTGGTATCCATTGTCATGTCCGTTCCGAAACATCTAATTTAAAAAAATGCCCTCAGCCGCTCCACACGTGACGCTGTACATACACAACAGACCTTCTTCAAGTCCACCATTCGTGCCGTCTTGTGGTAAGAAAAAAGAAGAAAAAGAACATCATCCACGCGTCGTAAATACATGCACTCTAATCCTTCTAGGATTGCACCACGATGCATGTACCTACTTACCTACTTACCTAGTACTTACAGAAGATCCCTGGTAAGAGTTGTACGCCGGCGCCGTCGTCACCGAAAAGTCTCTTAGGCATGGGATCTAGGTCCTTCAATTACCTACCTAGTTGTGTGCCCGCCGGACGCTTCTCTGCAAGCTTCTCTGGTCGAATCATGAAATCAAGGATAAGACTATAGAACAAAGGGAAATGTGCAAAAAAAATAAACATAAAATAAAATAAAATAAAATAAAAAATAAAATAAAAAGACAACGAGACAGGAATAGAGGGAGGCTGCATGAGTGGCCGAAACCGCCTCCCAGCGAGCCGCAGGGAGCGAGCCAATCATGTTCAATGGCGTTTCCCTTCTTGGGCGTTCTTATTCAACGCGACCCAACATCGTGACGCAGCATCGTGGACTTGAAAGGCAAACCGACTTCTCCCAACACGCAACGCTTCATCGTCTCGTCATCCAACTGAGCAGCCATTTCCGCACACACGTTCTCACCAACACCAGTGCAAGTAAAAGTCGCA
>SRPW01000813.1:0-15307 GCA_018360225.1 Claviceps pusilla | reverse complement strand
TTTACCTATCCCTCTATATAGATTATAGCCTTATTTCTATTAATAAAGGTCTTAAGGGCTTAATTTAGTAATAATTTTATTATAGTATTAGTAATATTATCGTTGCCATTAATCTACCTAATTTCCTTAATTTCCCACCTTTCATATAATTATCGCAGTGCCATAATATTAATCATTAGTCTCTTTTCTTTTATAGTGCCTAACCTTACAATACACTTATATAACAAAAGAGAATCTATATAAATAATTATTAGTATTAGTAGAATTCATAGCTTTTATATAATAGTCTGTAGCGTTATACTAATTATATAGGCAATATCTACGCCCTAGACTATTACGTATAGCTTAGAGGCAAGAGCACTCCTTATAACTCTTTTACTTTTTATAAAGCTATATATTATAATATTGCCTTTTAGCACAAAATCTAATTTAATTCCCACTTCTTTAGTACTAAGGATAATTATATATCCTAGTTATAAGCTAAGGTTTTTATTATTTGCAAAAGAACTATCTATAAAGATATATAAAGCTACAGTAGTAAGATTAAGCGGAATATACCTTAATCCATAGTTATAATACTACATTTGCCACTAAATCCTTCTATTTAGATAATTTATATTAGATTCATTAGGATTCTAGACTTATATAACAACAGAGAGGTTAAATATAGCCTCTAGTTAATAAACTAATAATATATACGCTCCTTACGCTCTTTATTTAATATATCATTGCTTTATAGTCAGCTTATTAGGTTTAATAACCTTAAGCTTCTTACTTTACCCTTTTTAGTAGAGTTTAATGCAATTTCCATTAAATTTATATAAAATATACCTATTAAAGATAAAGGGTTTAGTTAGCATTAAGATTTATTTAGGTTTCACTATAAATCCTGCCTTTTTTAATTCTAATTCCTCTATCTCTAAAAACTTTACATTACTAAAACTAAGGGTATTATCCGTTTATATACTAATTACACTAAAGCATTTAATTATATTAAATGCTATTAAGAAACATAGGTTATATATAAAAGTAATCATCATTAGCTTCTTACAGTAGTGGCGGAAATAGGTTACCTATTAATATATACTAGCTTTAGTAATACTATAAAGGGGCTTTATAACTTCTATTATAGTATCCTTTAGGTATAAATATATAATTTATATTAGTAATTTAGTAATAATTAAGCAATTTAGCGTCGTTTCTAATTAAACATACGCTTATATAATATCCTATAACTATAAAAAAATATAATCTTTTACTAGAGAAGGTGCTAATATAATAATAAGCCTTTAGCTTACTCATTAAATCGTTAGGGATTGTATTAGAATCCACGCCTTTTCTATATCACTATAGCCTTATATTACTAGCCTTAATTTCTTATATAGCTTATTTATACCTTTCCCTTTAATTTCCCTTACTATTTAAGAGCAGAAGAGGCACTAATTACTATGCTCTTCCTTATTAAATATAATAAATTTAAAGATATCTCTTACTAGTAAAGCATTAATTTCCTTTTAATTAGATACCTTAAATAGTTATCCCTTAGTAGTAATCTTTCCCTACCTATATAGGTTAACTACTAGCTTTTAATTACCTTTCTCTTTTTTAGTAAGGAAACTTATAGTACTAAGTTCTTTATTATTCTAGTTAGAATCTTTAGTATAATTTAAGATAAGTAGGTGCTTTCTAGGTTTTCTATATCCTTATTATAGTAGTTCTTATAGTAATTAACCCTTATTTACATTAGTATCCTCTATCTTATTTTCCTTATCTTTATTATTAATTTCTTTTATATTTATAGGCTCTTTTATATTATAGTAGTATAGCTTTACTACTATTAAGTAGAATTTTATAGGTTTATAAGGTAATTCTATAGTATAGGTCTTGTAATTAAATAATAGCAATTTATAAGAACTATACTAACCTCCTTTCTTATACTAAACGCAGACTTTTAATTATAGTAGTAGTAAGTATAATAGGAGGGTATTTAGATTATTCTACGTATTAAGGGCATTAGAGACTTGCCTTTATATAAAGCAATACTAAGCTTTATTAGTAGCTTTTTATAGTAAAGCAGCTCTTTACACTATTAATAGACTTAGAGGGGAATTATATAATATCTATAAATATACCCTAAATATAAGCAAAGTTAGCATAAGGCTATTAGGTCTAGTAGAGTTATTAATAGCTTTAATAGCTATCTATAGTCTTTAGAAAGGGCTAAGGAGGTCTCCTACCTTATTCTTAATAATATTATATACTTTTTAAAGGGGGGCATAATATCTCTTAACCTTTTTAATGCTATAGTATACCTTAATAGGAACCTCTTTTATATTAATAGCTATTTAGTATATAATATACTAGAATTCTATAGAAATAAAGTTCTTTTTAGCGTTATAAATAATATTTTTTAGAGGACCTAAATAAGTATTAATCTAGCACTCTTTTAATGCATTTTATATATCTTAGGCCTTCTACTTCTAGGGCTTAAGGAAGCGTGTAGCTTAGAATATAGTTACTATATTAATAATATATAGCATAGGTTTATTATTAATTTAGAGGATATTAATAATAATCTTATAGTTAAAGTTTACATTATCTTTTAGTATAAACTTAAAGCATTTTAAGGCTTTGCTATAAAGTTAATATTAATAATATTTATAGGAGAGTCTCTTAATAATTCTACTAGTTACTAATTTACTAGCTCTTTACAGTAGCTTTATAAGTTTAGTAACTAAGGAATAGCTAAAACATTAGTATAATTAATATATTTTAGCCTTTAAGAGGTAGAAGGCAGTAGCTTTATTAGGCTATAGAATCCACTAAAGGTGTCCCTATTTCTATATAATTAGGACCTTCTTTATGCCTTAAATTAGTATATTCTTAAGGTTATTAAGCTTTATATTTATCTAATTTATATTAAAGATATAGAATAGGAAAGGGGTAGCTGTGTTAAGAACGTGGAATTTAATGGTTCTAAAAGTAGTAGAAATGCGTAAGATTTCTAAAGAATTTACTAAACCTATGCTAAAGTTAACTATATATTAGCTAGTAGGCTTAATCTTTAGATATAGTATAATTCTTTATAAAGCTATAGCTTGCAGTGCTCCTACTATTAAAATCCCTACTACTCCTATATTTAGCATAATTCTATAGAAAATATTACTAGAATATTAGTTATCTAAGATAAAGTAATTTATTTTAAGGGTTTCCTTCTATATTATAGGGGTTATACTAGATAATTTATAAGTGGTTATATTATTCCTAAGCGTATATAAAAGGGATTTAGCTTAAGAAAAGGTTAGTTTCTTATAGAAATCTATCTAATTAAATAGTTTAGATAGATTTAGTAGTAAATATATAAGAAATTATATAAATATTAGCTTAGGGGTTATAGTATTACTTATTAGTGCAGTAATATAGGCGTTTAATGCCTCCTAAGCTAGGTGTTTGTTTTCCTTAGTGTTAGTTACCTTAGGTTTTCCCTTATATTTAAAGAGAAATGTATTAAAGCCACGTTTAGAGGGAATTCCCTTATAGTTCTTACTCTTTTACTAAAAATCCTTAGCTTTTTACTATTCCTATTTTATATAGAATATTAACTAATATCCTGCTTATTAATATATAAAATATTTATATAAAAAGCGTGATTTTTATAGTAATTAGCCACTAGGGCGCTAATTAAATAGTTATTTATATCACTAATTAGTAAACATTGTTTTATTATTATCTTTTATTAGATTTAGTGTAGAAGTTAGCTATTATAATGTTTTAATTAATTCATTAGTGTGTAAGTATTTATAGAGGTCTTTAATAATTCCTTTATAAGTTAGAGCGAGGTTAAATATAGTAAGCCTATATTTAAGAATACTACTAATAGTAGTAATAAGCTATTGCTAGAGCTCTATATTTACTATAGAAGCATTAAAGATTCTATAATAGATATAGTAAAGTTATTCTAGCATTTAGTTAAGGCATTAAAGCTTAGTCTTTTTAGGGTTATTAGTAATAACCTTCTAAAGAGAAATACTATTCTATTTAAGGTAATAGAACTGCTAATTGCTTTTAGTTTTAAAGTAATTCCTAATAGCTTTAGTAAGGTTATAGATTATTAATCCTTTTCTAGTAAGTTTATTAAGATAGTAGGTAAGAGCATCTTTTTTTAATATAATTAAAAAAGCTCTTACCTATAATGTCTAAGAAACGTTGTTTTATATACATTAATCTTTAAAGATATTTATCTTTAGAATAATAAAGTTATATAGTTTCCCACTATATTTCTTATTAATTATATAGCTTTTATTAATTTCTTTAAGAATATAGTGAATTTAGTTAAGGGTTAGGTTTATTAGCAGCGTTAACCCCTTTAGTGGTTTTACCTAGGCTTTTTATATTAATAAATCTAGTAACTTAGATTCCTTATAAATCTATTAATTAATTAATTAGGAATCATTAATAATACTTCTTACTTATAGGGGAATAGGAATTTGTAGTTAGTATTATATAGATTAACTAGGGAACTAGCATTTAATTTACTCTTCTAATGTATTAATAAGAGCGGTAAGGGAAGTAGCGTATTATAAACCTCTTATTAACGAAATTAGTACACTATTAGTAAGAAGGAAATTTCATAAGTCCTTTCGCAATATTATTAGAATTCGTTGAAAATCGTTAGTAGTCTAACCCTTAAAGTCTTTATAAAAAGCATTAAAGAGTTAAAGGTTCTTTTACTTTAAAATATTATACTAGTAGAGGATAAAAGCAGCCTAATTGTTAATATACTGCTAATCCTTATGTTTTTCTAGTATATTATTCTAGCATACTTTCTATTCTAAGGTAAGAATATCTATATATTTATATATAATCTTAGGAAGGGAATTTAGTAATACTTATAATAAAGCGGTATTAGGGGCACTCTATATAAGATTCCTTAACGAATCTTAGAATTCCTTATTATTTCTATATAAAGATATCCTTATAATTAAATATTCTATATAGTTTTTAACTAGCTTTAGTTAAGATTTAGCGTTCTAGTCTTATAATCCCTATATAAGCTTTAGTATAACAAAGGGTTAGTTAGTAAGGTAAATAAGGGTTTTCCTATAGTTAATAGTATAAATTATAAAGAATTCTATATTCTAGAAGGTTAATACTAGCTAAACTAGTGAAGGAATCTATTTTTATTATAAGAAAGCTACGTTTTTAGAAGTTTAATACTAGCTAAATTAGTAAAGGAATCTATTTTTTTTTAGTATAAATTCTCCCTATAAGCGTAATAGGAGTTCTATCTCTTCTAAGTAAATCCTTATAAATTTATAGGATAATGTATTCTAAGGATAGATACAACCCACTAATTAGTGTTAGTATTCCCTAGGATACTAGTAATTCTTTAAGGAATACTAGGTAAATCTAAGACTTAGTGACATAACGTAGGGTCTAGGAAGGTATTTGTAAAAAGGTTTAATTTCTATTATAATTAGTGCTATCTAAAAGGGGCATTTTATAGCTAGCGTTAAGGCTATAAAAATGCTATTAGATTCCGCAGTGAAAACTCTACACGCGCGGACCAATCAGAAGAGTCAGATTCTACGGCTAATGTGGCCGCGAATCCGGCTCTTCCCGGCTGTGCCACGTTGTCATAGAATGCAGCGATTCCAACAGGTATAATTAGCTAGCTAATTTAGAATTTTCAAGATTTCTATTTTAGGTTTATTTTTATTAACTTTAGGCACTAAAGTATAACTAGCTAGGATAATTAGCTCTGCTTAAAGTACTATATTATAAACACTTAAGTATTATTATTATATCTAGTCTGCTTACTAACTGTCTAATAGCTAGAGAGTAGTAAAGCAGGGGGCTATATAATAAATTTAAGCTAAAGGCTTAGATCCTTAGTAGAGCAGGAGAGGAGTATATATAGTAACCTACTATACCTATAGGGCAAACCCTATAAACATATATTATATATAGAATAGGTATGTAGTAGAGGGAGATAGTAGTCTTCCCTTCCTCCTTATAGATAATAATAACTTCATCAACACTAGGTTACAGTCGCCATCTAGGCTAGTCCATAACAGTGGTTAAGATTTTAGTTATATTAATATTTAAAAGGATACTATAAAAAACTTTTTTTATATATCTCTTTTTTAAGATAAAATATTAGTAGTTATTAAATATAATAGAGGTTTAGAAGTCCTTATTAGATATTTTATATATAAATACTTAGTTCTTAAGGATTTTAAATAAAGGTATTCTATAATTCTTTAAGGGGTTTTTATTAATATTATTATTAGTTAGTAAGGTTAAAGTAGTTAAAAAGAACTAAGTATATATAATTTAGAGAGGATTAGCCCTTTACTTATATATTTTAAATATAAAGAATATATTTATAGATTCCTATATATAATCTCTAATATTATTATAATTATTTATAGAGCTTTTATTATTATTATTTTCCTTAGAAGGACCTTTAAAGGCTTATAAAAAGGCAATAAATTTCTTATTAATTAAAGGGTTTTTATACTTACTACTTTTCTACTACTTTTCTTTTACTTTTTATTACTTATATTAAGAGTGGTTTAGAAACTAGTATGTTTATTTACTATAGATAAAGTATTTCTATAAAAAGAGGGAAGAATATAAAGGTTTTTTATAGTTTAAAGCTCTAAATTATAGAGTTACTATAGCTCTCCTATACCTTTTATTTATAAATAGCGTTTTATTACTTATAGAAAAGGTATTGCCTTTTATTATTTATTATATAGAGGTTATAGCCTTTTTAATATAAAAGCATTTTCTAAGGTTACCTATAACCCCTTTATAAGTTAGTAAGTAACTATAAAAAATATTATAGTATTTAGGAATACTGCTAATAAAAATAAAAAAGTTATTAATAAAGCTATATATTAACTATAGAAGAGTTAAAGAGACTATAATAGATTTTTTTAAAGTTTTTAATAAGAATATTTAAGTATTATAGCTTAGTTTTATTAGGGTTATTATTAATAACCTTTTAAAGGGTTATAGTATTCTACTTAATTCTATAGAAATATTAATTACTTTTAGTTTTAAAGTTATTTTTTATTTAAGTAATAAGCTTATTAAAAGAAAGTCCTTTATAGGCTAGCTTATTTAAATAGTATATAAGAGCATTCTTTAGTAATATAATTAAAAAAGCATAGTTTTAGATTTCTAAAGGGATATTATTATAAATATACCTATTCTAGAAAATATTTACCTTTAAGGTAAGGAAATTATATATTTTTTTAGTATATTTATTCTCTTTTATATATACCTTTATTAATTCTCCTAAAATTTATTATATTTAGGTATTTAGAATTCCACTAGGGTTATTATTATATAGTAGATTCTAATAAACCTAGTTAAGTAGATATAAAAAGTCTTAGGGTTCTTCTTAGAGAAAGCCCTTTATTAATTAAATTAGTTAATAGGTATATAAATAGGGAAATTAAGGTTAGGCTAAGGTAAGGGATAAGAAGGTTATTAAGGGGGTCTAAATAAGTTATTATTTAGGTTTAAAGGTATTAAGAAAAAGTAATAACTTATATTTAAAGAAGGGTTTTATATAAACTAGTATAGTTAGCCTAGTTATAAGTAAGGCTAGGGTATTAAAAGCTTTAGATAATAAAGGGAAGTCTTAGCTTTAGTAAAGGAAAATATATTCTTAAGTTATTAATTTATATATTTAAGTAACTTAAAGAGGGAAAGAGGGATTAAAGATTAAATTCTTTTAATAAATAAAACCCTATTTTTTTATAAAAAGTCCTAGAAACTGCTTTAAAGATATATACTTATTTTCTAAAAGAAGGAGATATTCTAGTTTTAAAACTCTTCTTAAAAGTTATTAATAAGCTCTTTTTTAGTCTATTTCTATAACTTATAGTAGTTAATAATATATATAATTTAGTTATTAAGGACTAGCATTATTATATTACTAAGGTTAGGATTTTTATAGGCTTTTTTCTATTTTAGTAAAATAATACTATTAAATAGGTAAAGTTGCTTTAAAAGAGAGTTTTTTAATAAGTAAACTAAGCTAGTAACTAATAGTGCTTTATTATTATTATAAGCCTTTTTCTATATTTTTTATTAAATAGTATTATTAGGACTTAGTAAAGCTATAGTTATTTCTTTAGTAGCTTTAGTAGCTAAATCTTTAAAGGTAACCCTTTTATTTATTTCTAAGGGAGGTTTCTACCTTTAAAATATAGTTTCTTATAATAAATAAAATAAATACTAGCGTTTACTTAATATTAAGGGCTTTCTCTATTAAAGTCTAACTCTACTAGTTATAGTAGAGTTTTCTTCCTTAGTATAGTAATAGGGGTCTTAGATACCTTAAAAGCTATCTTTTCTTTTATAGTTAATCCTAGTGAATCTATAGTTATTACTAACTACTAATTAGTGTTAGGAATAACTTATAAAGGGAAAACAAATACTAAAATGCATGTATAATAAAAATAATATAAAAAGTGTAATTCTTAATTATCTATATTCTAAGGGCTAAGCTTATAAAGTGAGGAAAAAGGGGGTGTTATAGCCACGCATGCAGTCAGCAGTGCAGCCAATTAGACTGCATGCATCGTTGTGGGGGACCCACCCGGTCGCCCACACACGCTGCACCCGGCGTTTTGCCTGCACTGACGTTTTGCCGTTGAGAGCAATTCCAACAATTATTAATTTAAATAAATACTAGTAATATATACTTTAAGTACATAAAAATAAAAAAGACTTATTTAAATATAAGTAATATATTCTTTATTTCCATTAATAGCTAGGTAAAAGCTAATTAATTCTATAGCTAAATCTAAATATTATATTATATTAAAAAGCTATTATATAAGTAATAAATATATAAAACCTTTATACTTTTAAGAAGTTTATTAATATAAGTATAAAGTAGCTTAGCTATAGTTTAGCTATAGTATTAGTATAATACTAACTTATAAATAAGTTAAGAAGTATAATACTATTTAAAAAAAATAGTTTAGCTTATAAAGTAAGTAAGTTTATTTATTAATATAGTAATATAAGCTATTAGTAATATTATAATAATTTTAGCCTTAACCTTAGTTAAAAGTAAAATACTACTATAAACTTATTATATTATTAATATACTAAAGAAATAAAATAATATTTTAAGTAGAATTCTATAAAAAGTTTATAGGCTTAGCTTAATAGTAGTATAAATCTATATAGTAATAAAGATAAAGAATAACCTAAAAAAGAAAAGAGAGAGGGAGAAGGGAATAAGGAAGGAGAGAGGTAATAAAGTATAGGCCTAGAGTTAGTATAGGTATATTATATTTATTTTATTTTTCTTTTTTTATTTTTAGAGCTATTATTTTTTTATATTTTATTAAATATGAGTTATATATTTTAATAATATATTTTAATTATAATATTTATATAGCTCCTTATTATTTCTATACCTTACTATACTAAATACTATATTTTATTATATCTTTAATATCTTTAGCTTATTAATTTTAAAAACTTTTAATAAATTAAAATTAAAAGATATATTCTATTAATATAAGCTACTTTATAAGTATAGTTACTAGCTTATTATACTTTAATGCCTTCCTAACTTTATATTAGTTATATATTAAGTATATACCTATATTAATAAAGTAAAAGTAATTAAAATTCCTATAAAATAGTATAATATAGTAATAGTTTTTATTATTAGTTTAGTAGCTATATATTAGTAATTCTACTTTAAAAATATATTAACTAAAAAAAAGGTATTCAGCTTAATTTATTTTATATATATTTATATAAGTACTATAGATTTATACTTAGTAAAGCTTAAGTAAAGGTAAAAAATTTTAATAATAAAGGTAAACTTAGGGTTAAGCTTTATTATTATATAATTAATATACGTTTAATATACTTATATAATAATACTCTTTTAATATTAATAATTCTTTTATTTTAAAGTAAGTGCTTTAATTAAAAATAGTTTGAATAAATAATTATAAAGTTAGTTTAAAAAAGGTATATTGTTACGGTCTGCCCACGACAGCGGAACCCACCATATACAGGAGGGTTCCGCTCCCCCTTTCTTCTAATAATGAATAACTTAAACTATACATACACTTAACCACCTACCTATAACTTAAGTGTTCCCTCTCTTTATAACTTTATAATATACTATACCTATTGTGTAAGTACCCCTAATTTATATATAATATTTAGTATATAATAAGTAGTAGTAATTGCTATTTCTTTTATATACCTATTTACTATATAAGAGCTAATAATAAAAACTATAAACCTTATATTAATAATAAAAGAAAACTAGTAAAGTCTATTTATTAGCTTAAATTCTTTAACTACTAGCTTTATTATAAAAAACTAACTATAGTAAATTTACTATTTTTAGGCTTTTTATTAAAACTTCTCTAACCTTAAGAATAAAAAGAGACTGCTTTTATTATAAAAAGATATTAAGAACCTTTAAACTCTTACTAAATATTAATATATTAATAGTAACCTTTAAATTTACCTAAAGCCTCTAGCTATCAAAAGACTTATTTATTAAAACCCTATAGATTTTACTATAGTTAATACTAAGTGGAAAATAGTAAAAAGTATTATTTATAAAGCTAAGCTAGAATGCCTCTTTAAATAAGCAGATTTAGCACTAAAGAATAATATTATTATATTAAAGAATAGCTTTAAATATAGGGAAAATACTAATATTATAGGTATATATAGTGTTTTAAAGGATAAGTTAATAAAAGACTTAGTAAGTATAGGAATTAGGGGACTTTTAGAGACCTTAAATATTTTATTTTATACTAAGGAAAATAATGCTTTTTTATAAAAAGGGGACTATATTAATGCTAGCTTTTATTAGAAAACTATCCTAGAAATAAGAATCTATTTTTATATAACTTCTAGTATACTAAATCCTTTTTTAGGAGTATTATTAAATTCTATAGAAATTAACTAAAATAAGGTAATCTCCTACTCCCTTAATAGTTAGGTAGAATATATACCTCTTTTATAAGTAATAAAAACCTAAGGGTAATAGTGTAAGCTTAATATATATAATAAATTTTAGTAATTTCTTACTAATATATATAACTAGTAAGAGGCTACCCTTAATAAGATTTACTATAATAGTGTAAAGGAAATTAGTAAAGTAGTAACTTACTTAACTATTGCCTTAAATACCTTTAGACTAGCTAAATCTTACTAGTGAATTAAAGAACTAGCCTAATACCTTTTATTTACCTTAGGGTAGGCTTTAATTTTAAATATATAGCGTTTTATAGTATTTTTTAAAATAATAGGTATATAAGCATAACTAATTTATATAATAACCTTTAATGCTTACTACGCTAAGACCTTTTAGCTTAGGGAATACTTAATAAATAGGGAATTTTATAAGGCTTTATATAACCCCCTACTCTATAATAAGCTATACCTTAGGACTGCTATATATGCTTAGGAACTATTATTTATACCTATAAAAGGGTAACCTTAGAATAAAAACCTTTATAAGGATTCTACTATTTAAGCCTCTTTAACTATAGACTATTTAATAAAGCCTTTATAGAAGCTTAGTAATATTAGGTATCTTAACCCTAAGATAGATTTAAATAATATTAATAATAAAGCTATTAAGTATAAAGGCAAATCTACTATTTTTATAAATATAAATCTTTAAATTTAAGTAGTTAGGGACTACTATAGTTATATTAGTTTTAACTATTAAGAATAGATTAAACACTAAGTATAGTACCTCTTCTATAGTATTACCTATATATAGTATTATTAATATCTTAATAATATAGAAAGGGCTATTATTTTTTATAACCTTAAGTTAGTATTTACTATAGTTAAGAAGGAATTTAGTATTAAGATTTAGAATGCTATAGCATAGCTTAATTAAGCTAAATTTACTAGGGATAATATATTATTTAAGATATTACTATATAAGTTTATTACTAAGATTTTCTTTTATACTAAAGCTAATAGGGAATTTACTAATCTTTAGCTTTTTATATACCTTTACTATAAACTTTATATAGAACTTTGCTAAATTTATCCTTAATTAGTAGAATTAAACTACTATAATATATATATTAATTTAATAGAAGGTAAAAGATAAAACTTAAGAAACTTTATCTTAAGTAATAAAACCTACTATAAGGCTAAGAAAAATAAGATTTAGTCTTTTACTTACCTCTTTATAAAGAACTTAGACTTTATAGCTAAGGATTCCCTTTACTATAGTATTAATACTTACTAAAATAAACCCCCTTAGTGTAATAGCTACTATAAAAGTAGCTATAGTCTACCTTAATATTAATAAGGTAGTTACTACTAATACTTATAAAGCTATAAAAGGTATTATAAATTTAGTAATAAATATAAATATAGAAACTACTAACTATAAAGCTAATTATACTCTTTTTAACTTAACTATAATTATTTCTATAAAGGTTATAAAAGGGCCTTAGAGTAATCCCCTAAGAATTCTAATAAAAGCATACTAGTAGCTACCTTATATACTAAGGAGTTAGATACCCCTAAGTAATATAAGGAAGCTAAAACTTATTATTATAATTTCTTTAAGTGCCCTTAATATAACTATTAAGGCTATAGACCTTAATTTTATAAGAAGTAAGTGCCTAAGGATAGTAATAATATAAACTATATAGTTATAGTAAATAACTTAAATATAAAAGCTAAAGAGTTTTACTTAGTATTATTAAAATACTATATAGTTAAGAAGGGAGTTATTAAAAGTAACTTTAATAAGGATAAATCTAACTTTATAGATACTTTTTATGCTAAAGAATTTATATTTCCCTTTATTATATAATATAAAAAAATTATAGTATTTAGAGAACTAACTAATAGTTAGGTTATTAAAGCTATAGTATAGCTATATTAGTTAGAAATTACTAGGAAAAGGAAAGTAACTACTTATTTTAAAGTAAACCTTTACTTTAATAACTAAGGGTAGAACTATAAAATCTGCCTTATTATAGAAACTTTATTAATACTAGTTAATAAGGAGTGGCTTTAATAGAATAGTTATAATATTTAATAGAGAATTTAAAAGCCTAAACCTATAAATAGTATAAATTCCTCCTTTTATATTATAGAAACTACTATCTTTAACTTTTATATTAAAGGTAAAGCTAAAGAAAAGTTAGTATTTAATTACTTTACTATAACTATTAATATAATAAAGAAACTTATATTAAAATTATTAATTAGTATAGATTTTATATATAATTATAGCATTAAAATTAACTTTATTAACCCTAGGGTTGTTTTCTAATTTATATATAATATAACTATACCTAGCTATATTTTCCGCCCTATTAATATAGTTTTAACTAAAAGGGTTATTATAATACACTATATTACTATACTGCTATATAGCTTAGAATTAGTGCTACTTTTCTAAAAGGATTATATAGTATATAAGGCTACTAATATTTATTATTTTATCTTAAAGAACTACTAGATTTTTAATAGTATTATAAATTATAGGTAAGTAAAATGCTTACTAATTTATAACTTTATAAACATTTTAATTTATATTAAGCCTAACTAAAGGCTAGGGAACCTTTAAGGCCTAAATATAATAAACTCTTATTTTACTATAGATAATATTAAAACCTTCTCTACTTTTTATAGTTATAATATTAATATTCTATAGAGCTATAAAGAGCTAGTAGCGCTAAAGAATATTTTTTTTTTTAAAGCTAAGGGAGATAATAAGGATATTGCTAATAACCTTAACCTTAGGGTAGTTAATAGTAGCGTTCCTTTATATAGTATTATATACCTAAATAATATCCTATTTATTATAAATAAATTTAGTATTAAAATTATAAATTTTAACTTAATAGCTATAGAAAAACTTATTAACTTTATAAATAAATATAATATTTACTATAACTAAGGGGTAGTGCTAATGCTTAAGGAGAAGTAAATATATATTAACTTTATTAATAGTTAGTAAAATTAGTTAAAACCTTTATAAGTATATTATTTAAATAAAAAAGATTTTAAGAAGTTTTATAAAATCTTTAATAAAAAGTATAAAGCTAGTAAGGTATTTTACCTTAAAATAGAAGAAAAGGTATTATACCCTTACCCTAGCTTTCTTATTTAATATAATATTAAAAAAGAATATAAAGAAAGGGTAGTAATTAATATAAAGCCTATAAATAGTATTACTATTTTAAATATATACCCTTTACTTAACTAAGGGGATATTATAGAGAATATATATAGAAAGTATTAAATATCCCTTCTTAATGCCTTTAGTTTCTTTAACTAACTTTTAGTATAGTATAAATACTATAATAAAATAGTAATTATCTTTAAAAGAGAAATTAAAGTATTCTATATTATAATATAAGAATATAAGAATTCTCTAGTGTATACTTAGTGCTTTATAAATAAGTAATTCTATAAATACTATACCTTTATATAAATATATATTAATAATATTATAATTTTTTTAATACCCTTAAGGAGTACTTAGCTTACCTTAAAATTATATTTAAAATCCTTAAAAAATACTACTTATATATTATAGCTAAGAAGTTATTTATTAGCTATTTATTAATTTAACTTTTAGGTTTTATTATAAATATAAAGGGCATTACTAATATTAGTAATTATATTAAGGCATTTAAAAACCTTTAAATACTTACTATACTCTTTAGCTTTAAAACCTTTATAAAAATAGCTAAATTCCTTTATATAAAGGTCCTTTAGTTTAACCTATATATTAAACCTCTATAAAATAGAAAAACTAAACTACTTTAAAATCTTTATAAGAAAAATAAGCTTTTTATTAGGTTATAGAAGTAAATATAAAAATATATAGCTTAGTAGGTAAGTTTTATACCCTTTAAGTAGGAAATTATATTCTTTAAAGTAATTTAGGAACTTCTATATACTAAGATTCTACTTTAGCACTATAACCCTAAAAGGCTTCTTTTCTTTAAAGTTAATATATATAAAAAGGGTTTTAGCTTATATACTTTTTAATTAATAATTAATTAAAATAATACTAGTATCCCTAGGAAGAATATTAGTAGTAATAAACTTTACTTTATTTTATTTCTTTTTTAGCTAATCTTAGCTATTAAGAAAAGGTATAGCTTAATAAAGGTAGAGATTACTACTATTATATAAGGGATAAGGAAGCTAAGGAAAATAGCTTAATCTAACTTATTAGCTATAAATATTATTACTAATTACTTATTAGTAAAGGGAATTATTTAGTATACCTTACTTA
>SRPW01000812.1:0-15310 GCA_018360225.1 Claviceps pusilla | reverse complement strand
GGGGGGGGGGGGGGGGGGGGGGGGGAGGTTAGTATATACTACATTGGATGGTAGGGGTAAGAAAGGGCGGGGGATGAGAGGGGACAGAAGGAAGATGAGAGAGGAAAAGAAGGAAAGAAAAAGGGGGGTGGAAAATACATACTCCCGTCGGAACTGCTTATCAATGTTCTTCCTGCTCAGCTTAGTGAGCCGATTCTGGGCTTTATAGTTCTGGAAGCCAAAATCGTGGCGGTGGCAGGCTGGCTTGAAGGGATAGCCAAAGGGGTTGTTGGGCCCGCCGTTGCACCCGTCCGAGGACCAGTCCAGGTTGGGAGGGTTGCGCTGGGACCGCAGGTACTCGAACTCGGAGATGGAGACGTCGAAGAGGAGCCTGTCGGTGAGTTCGTACTTGGAGGTGCGTTGGACGAGGGGGCTCTCGTCTGCGGCGGGGGCGGCGAGGACGGCAGGGGAGAGGGCGAGGGAGAGGGCGAGGAGGGTGAGGTGCTTCATTTTGGTTTCTTGGTTGTTGTTTTGGTTGGTTGGTTGGTTGGTTGGTGTTCTTGGTGGTGTTAAGAAGGGGCGGAAAGTAAGATGATTTTACGGATGAGGTTTGGTGAAGTTGGGTGTGACACGATGGGACAGGAGATGGGGAAGTCGTGCTGCGTTTTATATACTCGGTGGTCATGATGAGATCGACGTCTTTGCATGAGAAAGGACAAGGAGGAGAGAGAGAGAGGATGACTGGTGGGATTGCGCACGAGGGTTGGCATCCCGGCGTTTGGGATTCTCATGGCTCACGGTTGAGGCACGACATGCATCTTGTTGGCTTGTGTGGAGGCCAAGACACGGCATTGTTGAGGAGTCGTTTTTATAGTATTGGGTCTTGTTATATTCCATGGTCTTTGATGCATGTTGTTATCGCTGTTGTTATCAATCGTTACAGGTTTATGTCTTTATTTATTTTATGTCTTTGTTTACTTGTGTCTTTGTTTATTCATGTATTTATATATGTATGTTATTCTTCACGTACGTCTTGTTTTATTTCCTGTCTATTTTCTATGACTACGGGGCCTCGCTCCAACATACAGACCAGAGACGGAGTCGCTCCAGTATACGAAGACGACGACGTAGTTGCCACGCCCGCGGATGCCATTACATCATCCGCATCGAATGGACGTGTTTCAGGGTGGCAGCAGGAATCTGGGCACATGAGAGTCACGAAGGGGGGATCACGAAGGATGTTGCTTCTGCATGTGTACATGCTGCCTGTGTTGCTTTATCTGGGGTTTTATGCGGTTTAGACGGGGGGAGTGCCGTGCTTTGGATAAATTTTTTTTTAAATTTTTCAAAGAAACAAAAGAAGAAGAAGAAGGAAAGAAAAGAAGAAAGAAGGAAAAGAGAAAGAATACAGAGTTCAGGGAAACAAAAAAGAAAAAAGAAAAGACAGGTTAATAAATAACTGGAATTACACATATATGTATATATTTATATGAATCTCTAGAAATAAAAGTAAAAATAGAATAGACTAAAGTTTCTACACAGTAAAAAAAAACAGATACAAAAATTTGTTTTTAAAAAAGCCAACGGATAAAGGATCAGGTGGGGCCGAAGAATTCCAGGCGTCAGTTTATGCTTGTCGCGGAGCGTCGGGAATAAAACGGCCCATAACAGCATACACTTTTTTTTTAAAAAAAAAAAAAAAAAAAAAAAAAAAAAAAAATGACACGGGCAGGGCAGGCAGGCAGGGAGTCGGGAAAGGGAGTCGGGCACGCCGATCGGGGTCTTGGCGGTCTGGATTCCGGAATGCATGACCGGGGAAATGTGTAAATGTGCCGCGATGCTGGATCAGGAGGAGAAGAGCGGTGGAAGCGTGGAAGCGTGGAAGCGTGGAAGCATCCTTGGAGGCGCGGCTGTGGTGGAAAGCAGATGCCGGCACTCCTCTGCCATCCTCCATCCTCCATCCTCCATCCTTCCTTTTCCTGTGTTCCTTTCGTTCTTCCTTCCGTTGTTGCATTCTTGGATTCAACTCCGCGGGGGACGTCCGACGCGCACTTTGAAGGAAGACAACGGCATTGACGACGTGCACACTCCGGGGGCAACCCAGGAAGGAATAGGAAGAGCATGAGGGGTTTCGACTTTGTTTTGGGTCTCCGGGCCGCCGGCTGTTGACGATTTTGCTCTACGTGCACTCTGCTTCCTTTTGTTCCTCCCTTCTTTTCTTTGCTCTTCTTTTCCTTGCTCTTCTTTTCCTTGCTCTTCTTTTCCTTGCTCTTCTTTTCCTTGCTCTTCTTTTCCTTCCCCCTTCTTTTCCTTGCCCTTCTTTTCATTGCCCTTCTTTTCATTGCCCTTCTTTTCCTTCCCCTTCTTTTCATTGCCCTTCTTTTCCTTCCCCTTGTTCAACATGATTGCCTTTTTTAAAAAAAAATATTTTTCATTGGACTCCATATACTCAGTAACGTCCTGCTGCGTTTTCTGCAACAGAGGATTGGCAATTCTCAAGAGAGACGTATCGATGACGCCATTTTGGGTTGGTCATGGACACACCGCAGTCACGGTATTGGGACCGCGCGAGATTGGTGCGCAGCCAACCAAGGGCGATGCGTGAGTCAAGACTCGAACCCATTGGAGACTGGGAGACTTGAGACTTGGAGGATCAAAAGCAAAGAAAAGAAAAGGCAAAAAAGGGAAATGCGGCACGCGCGGCAAAAACGGAAAACAAGGGATGGATGGCCCCAGCCGGCACAGCCAACCAGAGAGGAGGAGCAGGTGCCCCACTACTCCACCCGGCATTGGCTTCCGGCAAGCTTGGATGCAAGAGTGCACAGTGCACAGTGCACAGTGCACAGTGCGGCTTGTTTTGCTGATTTGTGTGCAGTTGAGTGCATGGTTGGTGAGACAAACACGTGGCTTTTTCCAAAACAGTTTTAATTTCATTCATTTTTTTTTTTCATCGTTTTATTTTGGCTTATGTTCTACGTTCTATTGCCTTGACAAACTTGTCATCACCCTACCACCGCCCCTCACTGGCCAGACCCTCCTCGGCCTGCTTCTGGGCATGTCTCTTGGCCTTTTCCCGATCAATAAAGTCCAGCCCCCTGGTCTCGACCTCGCGGTCGACAAAGAAGCCGATTGCGCCGGCAAGGATCTCCTTGGCGGTGGCGTGGTCGTCGGGGTGGCCTGAGAAAACGTTACTTACTGTACATGATACATGATACATGATACATGATACATGTTTGATATGGATGTATCAAGGGAACGGGCCAACTCACCATTGCGGGCGACGTGGTCTTCGTAGGCCTTGGCGGCCTCAAAGGCGGCTGCTCCGCCAATGAGCTCGTGAGACCACTTGGCTTCGTGCGGGCGCTCCTTGACTTGCTCGTAGGCCTGGGCCTGTTCGGAGTCGTCTGGGGGGAGTTAGTTTTTTTTTTTTTTTTTATGGATGGATGGATGGATGGATGGATGGATGGATGGGTTTCATTTGCGTGTATGTGTTTGTCGCTGGGACACCGAGTTGGGGAAGCGCGTACTTTCAAACCAGCCCATTGTGTTGGCTTGTCGAGGTGAGTGAATGTGGATGTGGATGCGGATGGGGGGTTGCCGAGGGATTACGAGAGAGGAGATGGCGAGAGCAAAGGTGAGGATGAAGAGACAGACGGATAGAGTGAACCCGAGCACACGGCAAAAGGGTTCGTTTATATAGCTCTCGGTCGTGGTTCTCGGCGATCGAGAGTGGAGAGTCGAGAGAGAGTCGAGACTTGTCGTCTCCTGGACGCCGACGCCAGACTCGGCTAACGCGATGGCCTCGTTTGAGGCTGAGCGGGGGCTGAGCATCAAGGTGACGTCGACTGGCGCCCGTCCGGGGCCTCGGCTCTTGAGGGAGCCGAGTAGGAAGCATGGGGTTTCTGTGTTTTTGCACTTTTTGCAACCCCGCGATGGTGCGGCGGTGCGGCGGGTGGGCCGGGATGGGCCGGGGTGGTCTCCGGGGTGGTCTCCGGGGTGGTCCGGGTGGATCCGAGAGGAAGACGTCACCGGCCCGGGAGATGGAGTAATCACTTGAGAAGGTAAAGTCTAGTGGCAGATAGTAGGCTAGTGGCAGATACTATGCTAGTGGCAGGTTGTAGGTCCAGGTACTGGCACAGCTACGTGGCACTCAAACGACTCGACGCGAGCAATGCCGACAAGCCGACAAGCCGACGGCGCGCCAATAGTCACGACTCACGACTTGCGATGACTGTGACGGGCACCAAGCCGGCATCATCCCCTTGGGGCGCGGCAAGGCGCCAGAGAGGTCGCGGCATTCCACCACCGCCATCACCGTCACGCGAGCAATGCATGCGCGCCAGCCCCATGACTCCCTCCCTTTCTGCTGCCCTGCGTGGTGGGACACAAATGGCAGAACGGGGAAGCCCTTGCGACAAGAAGTGCATCAAACTTGATCTCGACTCGTCACTTTCTGGCTTGGGGCGGGTTACATTGGAGTGCGTGTGCATGGAGACGTGCGCACCCGCGTGACGCTCGTTGCTGAGCGGTCTGGTCAGTTGGCCGGCCCATGACTGCATTTGCATTTGCATTGGCATTGGCACCAGACGGCACAGTGCACGGCATGCAGCGGTGGGGGAAGGTTTCATTCCATAGGCAGTCTAGGTAGGTAGGTAAGTCTACGTAGTCTGGGTAGTCTAGGCAGTCTAGGCAGTCTGGGTAGTCTGGGTAGTCTGGGTAGGGAGGAGCTTGGCATGCACATGTGTACCTGCGTCTGGGTATGTGCGTGGGAACGCATGCATGTATATCTCGCAGAGGGCCCCCGAGTCGCCGACGGAAAATGGAAAACTCGCCGTCAGCCTTTTTGCCTGCCCTGTCATGGTCTGGTCGGGGTAGCGGCGCGAAGAAAGAAGGAAAGGAAGAGACGAAGGAGAGGAAAGAAAAAAAAAGAAAAGAAACAAGAATGCTTCCCGCGGCTGTTCTCTCGGCTGTCCTCGCCGCCACTGCCGCCACTGCCGCCGCCATGCCCGCACCCGCTTCCGCTCCCGCTTCCGCTCCCGCTCCCGCGGCTGTGCCCGTGCACCTCCCCCGGCCCGGCGGCGGCGTCCTGCAAAACCTCGTCACGTTCGGCAACAGCTACACCGACGAGGGCCGCTTCGCCTACTTTGTGCAGAACCACCGCGCCCCGCCCCCCGGCGAGATGCTGCCCCCGAGCAACAGCACGGCCAGCGGCGGCGCCAGCTGGGCCCGCTTCGTCGCCAACGCGACCGGCGCCGGCCTCTACAACTACGCCGTCAGCGGCGCCCAGTGCACCAACAACATTGACGCCCGTACCCTCGACGCCGCGCCCTTTCCCTCCCTGCTCGAGTACCAGGTCTCTGCCTTTGAGCACGATCTGTCCCTCGCCAACGCCTCCTCCTCCTCCTCCTCCTCCTCCCCGAAACCCCCCCTCTACCCCCACGGCCGCCATCCCGACAACACCCTCTACGCCTTCTGGATCGGCACCAACGACGTCGGCATCGACGGCTTCCTCGGCGACCGCAACAAACCCAACACCACCCTGACCACCTTCCTCGACTGCACATGGCACGCCCTCGACGCCATCCACCGCACCGGCGGCCGCCACTTCGTCCTCCTCAACCTCGCCCCCCTGCCCCTCGCCCCCATGTACGCCTCCCCCGGCGAGAGCGGCACCGGCAACCACGAGTACTGGCGCAACAAGACGGCCTACCCCGTCGAGCAGTACGCCCGCAAGCTGCAGGAGTACACCACCAGCGTCAACTCCATGTGGCGCTACGGCGCCGGCTACTACCTCTCCAAGCCGCAGCAGCGCTGGCCCGGCGCCTCCCTCTCCATCTTTGACGTCCACGCCCTCGTGCTCGACGTGGTCGCCGACCCGGCCGCCCATCTGGACCAGCCGGCCAACGTGCGGTCCCCCTTTCGGACCTGTCTGGACGGGTGTGTCGAGGCCAAGGAGCCCAAGACGAGCTTTATGTGGTGGGTTTCCCTGACTGTCTTGACTGTTTTGATTCTATACATCATGTGCCGAGTGATTGTGCAGACATTTCTTTCCATATATATATATATATATATCTATATAAACATACAACTGTCTACCATGCTGCATATCTGAAAAGGAAAAAAAAACCCTAACACCACCTACTACCTAGGTACGACGAACTACACCCCTCGGAGCGAATGCACACCATTTTCGCCAAGCACTTTATCGATGTCGTCCAAGGCCGCTCCAAGTACGGCATCTACTACAAATAGGCTGGACGTAAAGGAAGGGATACAGAAAGAAAGGATAAAGAAAGGGACACAGAAGAGGACACAGAACCAAACTGTAAACAGGCCGCGCAGAAGCCATTGCCTCCGGGTCCCGTCATGTCACATGGAATGCCGACACGAATGTAATGAACTATGGATATGAACAAGAAAGACCAACGCACCGGTGTATATATTTTACGTCTGATCAAGTAGCGCCCACCGTTGATGCAGATTAATATAGAGTTTGATGTTGGCACACGAGACGATTACAGAATCGGGAGAGACATACTTGGTAAATAAAAAGATGAAGAAAAGAGAAAGACAGAAAAAAGGAGAAGGAAAATAAAAAGACAAAAACAAAATGAAGAGATGAGATCGTACAATCTTGATCTCAATGAGACGTACTGCCTGTTCATCTGCCCCGTACTGGAATCGAACCAGTGATCTTGTCATTACTAGTGACACGCTTTACCACTGAGCCAACGGGGCAATTGATGATTGGTTGAGATAAGCCGGTAATATATTATATATAGCCACAGCAAATTGGACCCACCAAGTGACAAATATTTCCAAACCGAAGCTTCGGAGCCAGGGTCCATTCAAGTCCAACTCATTCCTAATTCCCACGCCTCTACTTTCATTCCGGCCTTTCCATTCATCCTACATCTCTACGTTACTCCCCTCTCCACAATCCTTCAACGCGACCTTCGGCCCGGCACATACGTCATGTACCGAAACACATAATGTCCCCATTTCGCATCCGGTCCCTCCTCCCTCGGCGGCGGTGTCGGGGCGTACTCGTCCAAATCAACGTCCAGGACCCTCACAACCTGGAATCCAGCCCGTTCGTACATCTGCCACGCAGGCTCGGACGAGTGCACCCACGCAAAGACATTCTTGTCCTCGCAGATGCGCGTGCCCCATCGCAGCAGCGCGGATCCTACCCCGCGGCCCTGGTGTTTTGGCGAGACGGACAGGCCAATAATGTAGAGGCATCGTGCTCCTTCTGGCATCACCTCCTCCATCCAGTTCTCCAGGTCGGCACCCGTGAGAGTCTGTAGTCGTCCAATGGGGTCATTTTCTGTCCTGGTTTCGGGGCCGTTTGGTCCGTCATATGTCTTTTGTTTCTCCTGCTCCGCCGTCGCCGCGTTTTTCGTCGTGTCCGCTTCAGGCGTTAGTGTTGGCGGCTGGGGCTTGCCGTGCAGTTGGGGGAACTCCTCGGGCTCCAAGCCTCGAAATCCCCAGTGACAGTAGCCCATGATGTGCCCCGTGGCATCGTCTGTGATCTTGATGGAGAAGACGCGTGGATTTCGCAGCAGTCCAGGCAGACTGTGCATGGTGACTTCCTTCATGTCGTACGGCTTGCTCCCCAGGTTCTTCATCTGAGTTTGTCGGTCGCCAACAAAGGCGTCGGCGCTGATCTGGCCAATCTCGGCAATGTCTTCGAATTGAACAGCAGAAATGGTGTATGCGGATGAAGCCATGGTGAAAGAGAAAAATCGTTGACAATCGGGATGCAAACGAAAGCTGGACTTGTTGGAGTTTGATCCAACTTGGCAAGGTTGTGATTGTGTTGGTTTTGCTTTTGCTCGTGGTCAGTCTGGAAGGTATTATGACAGATGGCCGGTGACTCATTTACTCGCTTGGTTTAGTACAAGAGAATTTACCCGCCAAGGAATCACTTGCAAGAAAAAGCCGCGAGGACGCCTGGCTTTCCTTCGTCCCATCAGGCGCCTGACACTACGGAGGAGGAGGAGGAGTCGTGTGGCTTGCTGCTCTGCGGAGCAAGTCGAGAATCGCTTCCGCATAGACGGATCCGTCCGCGTCTGCTTCATCGCAGTCAATCGTCGCAATCTTGTCCCTCGACTTGAATCCCCTGACGATGCGCATGCGCGATTTGGATACGCCCAAGGCATGGCTAAGCACCTGCAGCACCGCCTGGTTGGCTTCTCCTTGTCTTGCTTGAGCCGCCACGCAGAGTTCCACGGCACTGCTGGTGACGGCCAGGATGCCTTGGCGCGGCTTGCTGGCCCCGGGTTTGACGCGCAAATGCAGCTGCACAAATCCCAACGC
Organism: Claviceps pusilla; assembly: GCA_018360225.1. Lineage (NCBI taxonomy): Eukaryota > Fungi > Ascomycota > Sordariomycetes > Hypocreales > Clavicipitaceae > Claviceps > Claviceps pusilla. Next base: position 7,009 of record SRPW01000812.1, on the reverse strand, counting down.
GGACGAGCCCTTTTTGCTGGGGAAAAATCGGGCGGCAGCCGACATGGCCACGGAACGGACGAAGAAATCGGGATGGCTTTTCGCTGCCAGGTAAATGCAGAGTTGAATGTGCCATTTGACCTTATCATGTAGTAATGTACAGTAAGTAGTGCCTACTGAAATGTATGGCCAGCTGGCGGCGCGGCGGGGCTTTGCAATTCAAAGACCTCGCAGCTGCTACCTGTGGGTCCGGCAGTCGCGTCTACGTCTGGTATCTGGTATTCTCACCTCACAACCAAGCTTTTTCAACCTCACATTCCCTCACATTCCCAACACTTGGCGCATGATCGCAGTCCGATTACGTCGCGTCAGTCCTTGCTCAACCGCCATGGCGTCGGCGTACAGTGTATACCGTAACGCATCCAATGGCTCCCAGAACACTGTCACTGCGCTGGGCAGATGGTCCATTCTGACCAAGACACTCCCAGGTGTGTAGTATGTTGCTGCCGCTGCGCTACCAGACAACATGGACAATCTGTCGTCCTCGTATCAACACTGCATCTTGTCTTTGGTACTGCAACATGATGTTGAAATTCCCTTTTCTTTTGGTTCTTTCTTTTTCCCCTGCTGAATCTCTCAGCTGACTGTTTTTTGCATAGAGGTGGATAAAATCAAGGCTCTTCACGTCTACGATTTCGACAACACATGTACGTCCATCGTGCCTCCATGCATGCCTCACATACACACACACACATACATATACCCTTTCCTGCGTCAGGGGGGAAGTAAGAGAAAGAGGGGGTGGGAGGCAGGAAGCTAACGTATAGATTAGTATTCAAATCCCCTCTGCCAAACCCTGCTCTTTGGAACGGACCGACCATGGGACTATTGGCCACACCCGAAGCTTTTAGCAATGGAGGCTGGTGGCATGACAGTCGAATTCTTGCCGCCACAGGCCAGGGTCTGGAAAAGGAAGAACCTCGCGCATGGGAAGGGTGGTGGAACGAAAACGTCGTCGAGTTGGCCCGTCTGACCATGAAGCAGCCAGATGCTCTCTGCGTCTTGTTGACCGGTCGGTCCGAGAAGGGCTTCTCAGACTTGATCAAGAGGATGGTCGCCGCCAAGGGACTCGACTTTGACATTATAGGCCTCAAGCCGGAAGTCGGTCCGACGAACCAGCGATTCCAGAACACCATGCACTTCAAGCAAATGTTTCTCACCGCCCTCATGGAAACATACAGCCACGCGACCGAGATACGGGTCTACGAAGATCGTCCGCGACATACCAACGCCTTTCGAAAGTTCTTCGCCGATTACAATCGTCGTAAGAGCACCACCTCGTCGACCCGCGGCCCTCTAGCTGCCGAAGTCATTCAAGTTGCCGACACCTCGACGACGTTGGACCCCGTCACAGAAGTCGCCGAGATCCAGCTCATGATCAACCTCCACAATGAAGCCATTGCGCGGCAACCGGTGCACCAACGGAAGAACAAGTTGCAGATCAAGAAAACCGTCACCTACACTGGCTACATGATCAACACAGAGGACAGCAAAAGACTTTTTCGACTGGCCGAGATTCCACCCAATATGGCCCGTCAAGGGCTCAAAACACAGGCAAACAACATCCTCATCTGTCCGCGGGCGTGCCCAGCCAGTATACTCGAGAAAATAGGCGGTATGGGAAGCAAACTGCTGTGGCAGGTCACAGCTATAGGGTGCTACGAGAACAGCGTCTGGGCGGCGGCCGTACGGCCGGTACTCTCGACAGCAGTGTACCACACGGATAATCCGGACCCAATCGTAAAACTGGCTACCAAGAGGGGAGCTCGCTCCGTTGACCAGGTTATGATCAGTCGGAGGGCCCAATGGCGGGATCCGCCCAGCGGACAAGCATTCGTCTTTGAAACCACTGTGGGCGAAAAAGTCATGTTGCGCATTGAAGAAGAGCATCTCGGGGAAGACGAGGACGATATCCAATCCGCCAAAACTTCGTCCAAGCGCAAACACCCGGGGGATGATGGCCGAGTCGTGAAGAACACGCAGGGTTCGCACAGTGGCCGAAACGAATCCCGCGGCTACCACTCGGTTTCTCGTCCCGGAGGAGGCCCTCGAGGCAGGGGCCACGCCGGTCGAGGGTTTCGTGGAGGTGGTCGCGGAGGTGGCAGAGGCCGGGGGTCCGGCTTTCACTATCGATCTCTCGACGACGTCGAGTCCAAGGACCACCACGGCGGCTATGGCTCGCAAGTCAGCTACGACGACGGTCGTGACAGTCGCGACAGTCGTCCGTCCCTACATCAGCAGCAGCAGCACCACTACCAACCGCAACGACCTCAAGCTGCCCCCACAGGACCAAAAGCGTCCCACGCTCGCGGGCCGCCTCCCTTGCATGGCCGGGGAGGCAGCAGTCGCGGAAACGGCCGGTCCTTTGGCGGAGGACAAGCACACAATAATTCAACGGATCTGCACAGTTATTACTGAACTTGAACAAAGTCGCCATGAATTTGGGGGGACGCACCATGCAGTGTCAGATGTTTACGGTTCAAATCAAGTTCCCAACGAGTATGTGTTGAGGTGCTATTTTTGTCTGGCGTTGGGAGCACTCTTTTCTTTTGTGTGTGTTTGTGTTTTTTTTTTCTTTTTCTTTTTTTTTTCCCCCACAAGACTTCTGCCACCGAGCAGTCCAAAAGGGGTTCCTGCTTCACTGGGCGTCCTGTTCCAAGTGATGCTTCAGACCTACCTAGCTACGGATTTCTGTACAACCAATGTACTGTATATACCAGAAACGCGAAACATTTACGCATGTATTTTCTCTCCATGACGGCCACATGTCTCTGCCTTTCCATCTCACTATATACAGTGACTGGACGAAAGGTTTTTGCCATCTAAAAGTATACGATTAAGTGGTAAACCCACCAACCTAGCTATTAGAATAAGAGAAAAAAGAATGACCGAGGAAAAACCTAGAATATTACGACTGAATTATTTATGTATTATGACCAGAATTATATTTTCTTATTCATAGATCAATTATAACTATAAGTGCTCTTCCAGCCACAGCACTTTGAAATATCCCCCAACATTTTCAGCAACTCACTGTGCCATGCCGTCAGCATGCAAGAGCAGAAAACTCAAACCGCGCATTTCGTCCAACTTTATCTCATCGAACTGCATGACAAGCATGATAGCTCGCTTGGGCAAGACACGGGAGTCGCAAAACAAGAACGCCGATTGCGCTATACCTCATTCAGGGGGTAGTTCTATAAAAAAATGAAATAATAGTTTAAGAAACTACATAATTATAAAATTTATAAAGCCCTTACAAGGTTAATATTTTATAGAGATGTTGCTCGTCTGCCTCGTCAATAGAGCTCATGTCCGCGCAGCTAGGAACATCATAATCATCTACTTTTTTCGTGATAAAGGGCGGGGGACAGATGAAGAGAGAAAACTACAAATAATGAGCCGAGCTGAATGAAATACGCTTGAATAATTGAATTTTTTATATCATCTCTTTTTCTTTCCTAGATTTCTTGTTCCAGGAGTGTTGCCTTTTTTTTTCCCAGGAGTCTCTAGAGTATCAATCGCTATCCTCTTCATCTTCGTCATCATCATCTTCCTCTTCCTCTTCCTCGGCATTCTGCAACCACTCCACCAGAACCTTGCACTTGTCCCTCAGCGCAGCCATGACGTCTCCCGAAACAGCCCGGTCATCGTCCCACCATGCCAGAATGCCGTCCTCCTCGAGAATGTCCAGCGCGTAGAGCTGCTGCAGCATGGCGGCCAGCAAGGTGCCCAGCTTGGCCGGCTCGGGACTCTTGACGTGCTGGAGGGCCTTTTGCAGCGCGAGAATGAAGTCGACCTGCTCTGCGTCCTGGCCGCCAATGCCTACCTCGTCGATGAAGGTCGTGGCGCCCTTTTTGGCGGTCAGCGCCTTGGAGGCAGCCTTGGAGGCGTCCAGCGAGCCGTGCTCGGGAGTCAGGAGCTCGGCGGCGTGACGAGCAAAGGCCGTGGCCACGGCCTTTCGCATCATGGTGTCGGAGGCGTCGTTGGCGAGTCGAAGTCCCATGAACTCAAGCTTGGCCGAGTCAAAGTCTCCCGAGTCGGCCCGCAGGGCGTCCAGAAGGCCATGAACGGCATCGGTATGGAATGACAGCTTATCGGTCGAATCATCCGAGGCGAGTGACGAGCGTCGCGATCGCTTGGCGTCCCCGTGTTCCGATGACAGCAGTTGGTGATCCGCGTCATCATCGTCAGAGTCCGCGTCCGAGGCAAATGTCGATATGGACGACGTGGAAATATTCCAATCGGCGAGCGAGTAGATGAGGCTTTTCTGAAGACGAGCTGGGTCCCTTCCGTCCAAGTCCTCTTCGTCGTCTGAGTCGACAAAGAGCGCCGCATTGGTGCCTGAGCCTAAAAGCTTTGTGTCCTGTGCGATGGGCTGGCCTCCCGGCGTCAACCTGGACAAGACGGCCTTTTCGCTTAATGATGTGCCCTTGCCAATTTCGACCCCGGGTCCGATCAGAGAACCAGCCCGCAGGCTACAGTCCTGGCCTATTGAGACCGAGTCTCCAATGACGGAATGCACTACCCTGCTGCCATCCTCGATGGTTGAATCGTCCCATATGAAAGAGTGTTCAAGCACAACATTGGCACCAATCTTGCAACCCTTGCCAATGAAGCAGTTCGAAATCTGGGAGCTCGAGCCAATGGTCGTGTCTCGGCCGACAACAGTGTTCTGCAGGCGAGCATCGTGCGCGTGGGAAACGTCTTGTTCCATGACCAGGCCCTTGGCGTGTCGCTGGTATGTCTGCTTTGGTACAAGGTTGTTTTCGGGGATGAATGGAAAGGTCCATCTCCCTAGAATATCGCGGCTGATGGAGTCGTACATCTGGAGATTGCTGGCCCGGGCCGCATATCCATCCTCCAAAATCTCTGCATAGATCATCTTGCCATTCAACTCCCAGTCTTTCAGCACTCCATGTAAAAAGTTGCGTCGCGGCAATTCGTAGTCAAAGCTCTCTGACCAAAGAGCCAGGACTTCCGGTGTGCAAATATCAATGTGCGCGTCGATCAGATCGGACCGGACTTCGAATTCGGTCGACAACTCGTCCGGTATCGCGGGATCCAGAGCTAGGTAGTGATCGGCCTGAAGAGGATTCATCTCGTCGTAGTGAAGGAGTCGCTGGCTTTTCGCATCGACAGCGAATATCGGCGTGATACCGTTCGTCTTGGTCCGATGATCTGTGACACCACCACTTCGTAATACTACCGTCATGATGTTGGCAGCGCTGGCTTCTCTTCGCTTGCGGTGAGCCGCCAAGATGCCATCGAGCATAATGTTTGACACCAGATCTCCATGAACGACGAGGAAATCTCCATCAACCAGCGATCTTGAATCCAAGTCCCGCAACACGTCACCCACCGACCGAGCATCGGAGACACGAACAAACTGAACCACGGAGAAGGGACAGGATCGAGATGTGGTGGCCCATCTTGAATGGCTGATGTACTCCTCAACCTGCTCGGTGAAAGCGCCGCAATAGATGTAAACCTCGTTGACGCCATTCATGGCGAGGAATTCCAAGGTGTATTCGATGAGTGGCGTGTTGGCGAGCGGAAGCAGACACTAAGCAGATCAATCTCGGTGAGCTACATGAGGTTGGCCCAAACAATCGCAGATTGCTTTTTTCCACAAAGGAAACCAACGACTTACTCTCGGTCTGTCTATTGTGAATGGCCTGAAGCGGTCCTGGAATGAGTCGGCGAGAATCTATGGGTCGTGAGGCATCGTCAGCTTCGATTTCTTCTTTGGTGTGTTTTTTTTTTTTTTTTCCTTTCTGGCTTTTTTTATTGTCACGACAAAACAAACGAAACCCCGCCATCCCACGTACAACTGCTTGGAGGACATCTTCGCCTTTGCTCTCGGCGCCTGCCTTGGCAGGTTTTTTTCCTTTACCCGCACTATTCTTGCTCTTGTGCGACATTGCGGGGCGATGCAAGGCGAAGAGCTTGTGATGTCGAAAGAATCAAGATCGCAAAGTCTACCGCGAGAGCTTCAGAAACCTGGCTTTACGGGATTGTTGCCCCAGCCCACTTCCAAACCGGTCTTTGTGACTCAGCGCCGCTGGGCCGGTCTAGCTTGACAAAAACTTGCGCCGCTCGACATTGCACCTACCCTGGAGTGACAAGGCGATTCTGCGATTCTGCGTCTTCACCAAGAACAGTGGATGGCTGTATATGTATAGAGTGTAGTTATCGAGAATTCTATTGGGTTTCCTACGACGTGCAATGATTGCTACTTGTTCAACAGGATGGGTGCATAATACTTTAAGCTTTGTTCTTTGTCTGATTGCTCCTAATCGAGAGAAAGATGGAATCGAAATCAAAATACAAACAAAAATAAAAATAAAAATAAAAATAAGAATAAAAATAAAAATAAGAATAAAAATAAAAATAAGAATAAAAATAAAAATAAAAATAAAAATAAAAACTAACCCTGGGATTTCTGAGCCGTCACGCCGGCACAGGATTGAGTGAACAAATGGGATCCGGGCCAAGAGATTGGCTATACGTGAAAAGCCAGATGAGTATTTAGGTATCTGTTGCAGGCAGTGGCATCACACCACCTGCAAGTGTTGAAGGAAGAACTAAAATGAGAACACCTCCAGCCCTATCGCCTCCCCCGCTTATTCACAATTTCGCCAGCAGAAGCAATACTAGAGCAATTTTGCTGCCAAAATGCTGGACCAAACCAAACGCTTCCAGACCCTTGTTTGAGCTTTGCTGCAAGTGATGCAAGTGACCCGGTGACCCGGTGAACCCTATCCTAGCTCGATCCTGTGAATGACGGGATTCACAACTCCCTGCCACTGATCGGCAAGTTGTATTTTGAACATTCTGCTCTCTGTTGACAGGGAAGTCTGGGAATTAGTTGCCCGAGCGAGCTTTGCTATCCGGGCAGCACTTTTTTTCTATCCGGGCAGCAGTCCACTTTTCCTCGTGCATCCACCCCCTACTTTCATTTCCACAC
>SRPW01000811.1:0-15313 GCA_018360225.1 Claviceps pusilla | reverse complement strand
TTTTTTTTTTTTTTTTTTTTTTTTTTTTTTTTTTTCTTTTTTTCTTTTTTTTTTTTTTTCTTTTTTCGTCTTGCTGATGCCTCCACATTGTGTGGCGGCGTCTATACGATGTACACATTTTTTCCAAAATACGTGTCCACCGCGCCCCCTTTCTTCTTTCGCCGGCCTAAAGATGAAGAGCAAGACGAAGGATCTTTACATTTGACAAATAAAAAGGAAAAAAGAAATGAGGAAACATACACACGGATGCGGATTCACATACGCATACGCATACACATACGCATACACATACAAACCACCATGCGCTCCATCGCGCCCCTCGTCGTCCTCGTCTCATCACTTCTCGGCGGTATCTTGCCGGCGGCGGCCATCATCGGCGGCGAGATCGTCCGGTGGGAAGAACATCCTTACATCGTCAGCTTCCTTGCGGACGGCGAGCCGGCCCACCACGACGGTCCGGAGCCGCCGGACAAGCCAGTCGTCGGTCAGGTTTACAAGTGCTCAGGCTTGCTGCTCCCGAAAAACGTCGTCGTCACGGCGGCCAGCTGCGTGTGGGATCTGGACGTCAAAAAGGCACGCGTCGCCATCGGCCCCCCGGACAATCGGACTTTCCACGCCATCGGCCGCGTCGAGTGGTATCATGGCTACCTCCACCACCCATGGCGGCATGACTTTGCCGTCCTCAACATCCACGGCGAGCACGGCGTGCGTCAGTTTGTCAAGCTCCGCCGATACCGTCCCGCCCGTGACGATGAGCTCCTCCTGGTCGCGTCGCAGGTGGCCAGGAAAAGAACCAAGACCGACCCCAACGTGACCTTGGCCAACTTGGACCCGACCGCACCCCCGGCGCTCAGAGACCCGACGGAACCCTGGCTCCGGAGACTCACGGTCCAGGTCGTCCCGTTACGTCGTTGCTGGAAGAAGTTCAAGAAGCACCGCGTGCTAGAGCCGACAAGGTGCTGCATCGCAGCCTGGTTTCCCCTGGAAATGGTCCATTCCGAGCGCCCGACCTGGGTCAAGGACAGCGGCGTCAGCACCAGTTCCGACACGGGCACTCCTCTCATTCTCGATAATGTGGCCGTCGGCATCCTCAGCTTCATGTCTCCGGAGGCTGATCTGGAAGAAATCCAGCACCACCCCTACCGGGGCGTGATCAACATGGGTGAGCATTATGAGGCGGTCAATAACTTTTACGACGAATACACCCATTACACCGGATTTCGGGATCATATCGCAGACTATTGGTAATCACCATCCATCACGACGGCGGCGGCTGCAGAGCACAGCTTACCAAGGAGGCAGGCTCAGTAAGCACACAGCTCTGCAGAGCAGGGCACTGTAGCGAGCTGTCGCTGGCTATTCCTTGTCATAGAAAGCTTTGACGACTATCCTGCACCAAGCCCAGCTGATGGTTGTTCTTTTCTCTGCACTCCTGTTCCACGGTTCACTTGCCCGCATGATGCATTCGGGAGATTCGACCTGTTGGTTGAGTTGTTGCCCGGAACGCATAGGTGGAGCCTAATCAATGCGCGGATTATCATAAACCCGCGCTACGCGAGGGCTGCGGCTGTGCGCATTATTTACTACTTATTTTCTTTTATATATAAATTACTAAAGACTTAAAATAGAAATAATATTATTAATTTCTAGCATATTCTATGCGTTAGTTATAAGCCTAGAAGGAAGTTAAAGAGACTCCCTATAACTAATACTATATGCCTATATTATTAAATATATATATTTAAATCTCTTTTTCTCTTTTTAACAGTAAGATAACCTCTATTATAAGTTTATAGATTCTAGTGCTAATAAAGAAGCTTATATTTATAGAGTATTAAAATAACTAAATTAAAGCTCTTAAAGGAGTGGCTTAAGGGTTATTAATTTAGGATAAAGTAAACCTTATATTTCTAGAAAAAGAATTAAACCTTTTTAGAAAACTAAGAGCTATTACTAAAGATAAATATATTTAATTTATTATAAAGTATTCTATAAATAGTTATAAATTTATAATAAATAAAGCTCTTTAGTATTATAAATATAAAGGGGAGATTTTTTTTTATAAATATAAAGAGTAGGAAAAGAAAGATTAAGCTTTTTATTTTTAAATAGTAAGCTCTATTAAACTAAATATATACTCTATAGTATTAGACTCTCTATAAGGTAACCTTAAAGAGAGAGAAATCCCTTTAAAAAGGATTATTAAGTACCTTAAGGTATAATTCTTACTAAAAGATATAATTATAAGAGTAAAGATAGTAATGCACTACCTTACACTCCTTTAGAAAGCTAAATATATAAATATATAACCTAACTGCTAGATTAAATTATAGAATATGCTTTATTAAAGAGCTCTATAGAATAATATTAATAAGGTTTAAGGACTAAATATAATTTATAATTTCCTTTAAGTAGTTAGAATATACTTTAAGCCTTTTTAAATAAGAGTAAAGCTTATTAAACTTATTAAATACTTTAATTCTCTTCCTAAAGAAATAATACTATAAAGCATTACTAATGAATTTATAAGATACTATAAGGTAACTTAAACCTTTAAGATATTAGTAGGAAAAGGAGTCTATGCTACACTAGGCATATGCTTTAATAATAAGAATAAGAGTAAGGCTAAAAAAGTAATAAAAAGCTATAATTATTTATATAGAAAATTGCATAGAAAGCATGCTTAAAAGCTAAAAAAATATAAGATTCTATATTAAGCTATTATAGGGAAAGAGACTAACCTTTATTATAAGCTAATAAAAAATAAACTTAATAAAGCTAAATAAAGCTATAAGAGCTCTTATTAGGAAACCCTTTATACTAATATTAAGAAAAATAAATAGACTAAAAGGGCTTTATATAAAAACAAAGAAGGCTTCCCTAAAGTAATCTTAGTAGTAATTCTTAACCTTAACTTAGTTAGTATAAATAAACTACTAAAGGCAGTCTTTATAACCCTAGAGTGTAAGAAATATACACTATTAAAGAGTACTTTTTTTAATAACTATAGAGTAATATATATAGTTAATAGCATTAACCTTCTAAAGCCTAGAATATTTAAACCTACTAATAATAACTATTTTAAGGTAGTAATAATATCTTTCTAAATTAGTAAAAGAAGGACTTATATACTTAAAAAGATTTTAAATAGGAAAAATAGTGCTTTAATAGAAAACCTTATATTAATAAATATAGTAGTTATTAAGGGATTTTATATAAATATTATATTAGAGAGTTATTTAATAAAGAAGGGTGTATAGTATTATAGATTTAATAGCACTTTATGCTTTAAACCTATAAAATAAAGTATAGTGCTTACTAACCTTATTAGAAAGTATAATATTATATTTTTTAAATATAAGCCTCTTTATAACTATTTAAAAATTCCTTTAAAGACAATTTTATACTCCCCTTTAGTTATATTTTCTATAATAAGATTATATAATATATATATATATAGCTTATAGCGCTAGCATCCTAGTAGAGACTTAAGCTTATTATATACTAATAAAAAAGAGATTTAGTATTTATAATCTAGCTATCTAGGTAAAGACACTCTAAGTAAGCTTACTTTATATATAAAGGGTGTGCAAATTTAAGGAATAAAGTGTAAAAACTATAATGCCTATGCGTTTATATACACTAAACGTATAATCTTACAAAAATAACTAGAAAGGCAGGCTCCTAGGCCTTTCTAGCGTATTTACTAGAATCTTTAGGATTATTTAAAGAGCTTTAATAGTATAAGATAGCTGCTTATCTTTAAAAATAAGTATAGTAAGATAATATAGGTATATATGCTTTTTAATAAAACCCTTAAGATAGTTTTTAATATATTAGTTTACTTTAAATAATAGGTATTAAAGTAATTTAAACTTTTAATTATAAAATATAAGCAGGATAATAAAAGAGTAGTGATTTTAAAGCAAGGCTATATAGCATTCTAAGTATAGGCATAATTTAAAGGCATAGAATTAGAGTGCCCTCTACTATACACTTATAAGCTAAATAGAAATATAAAAAAAGCGAATTAAATAATTACAATAAAGTCTATTACTATACTCTATAGTATAGGGCTTCTACTAAACCTATAATTAGAAAGTATATAAGCTATAGCTTTCCTATATAATATAAGTCTAATGTAGCAATTAGAGTAAAAAACACCTATTAAAGTCCTTAAGAGCTAGTTCTATAATAATATATATTTACTAATAAGAGCGCACACAGCAGACCTAAGACTAAATTAGAGCGGCTTGTATACATATAGATACCGCGCTTTTCTAATGTTAAGGGAGCGTAAAGCTAATAGAAATAAATAGCATTTTAAGATAAGCCCTAGAGGCTATATTAGATATCTAGTAGGCTATACAGCCTTAAGGATTTATTATATATAGATCCCCTTACTAGGGAAGGTAATAATAATAAGGAATATAACCTTTAATAAGAAAGTCTTTTATAATTTAAGAAAGGAAAGCGCTAAAGTATAATTAATTCTTAAGCTAAAAGTATAATTCTAAGCTTTTTAAATAAACATAGAACTTAATAAAAAAGTTAATCTCCTTCTATTACTACTAAAGTAATTATTAGGGATAGAATAAATATACCTAGAGAGTTTAAACTTAGGGGTAGAAGCGCCTAATATAATAAAGGTTTTTAATAAAGCACCCTTAGAAGCTTATAAATACATTTTTAGACTTTAAACTCCCTAGGTAATGCCTAATTATATAGTTATAGAGCAGACTATACACTAAGAAGAAGCTCTTATAAGCTTTAATTATAAGAGCTAATAGAGCTTAATTAATAAGGGTTAATAAAACCTAGATAATCCTACAGTTCTAGAATAATATATATAGAATTAAGGTAATAAAAATAAACCTACTACTAAAGGCAAAATAACTACTTAAATATTAAATAAAATAGAAGCTTATTATTATTACTTAGAGCACTTAATGCATTAAATAAATATATTATAGAGTTAGTAAGGACTAGCTACCCTTTAAGACTTATAAGACACACTACTACCCTAATAAACTTAAAAAGAAGAGAGCTTCTAGGCATAACTAGTAATATACTAAAGCGCTTAACTTTAGAAGCTAGAAAGTAAGGGACGTATTTAAAATTAGGATATCTTATATAAAAGAAGACCTAACTATTACTTTATTAATTACTTATAGAAATTAATATTAAGTCTATAGCCTAATTAGCTTAAGGATAAAGACTATAATAACTAGAGTATAAAGACTATATTTACTATAATTAATGCTTAGTATAATAATAAAAATAGAGCTTACCTTAAAGAAAAAATATAACTAAAAACTATTTATTAATTAGATCTTATAAAGCCTTTAAAGAATTATTATAAAGCTATAAATTACTTAATATAAGAGTAATAGATTAAAGTAATAAAAGAAGAGATTATAAAGCTTAAGGAAAGAGGCATATAAAAGCAAATTAAGCGATTATAAGTATAATTAAGGCTAATACTATTAAAGTGAGTTTTTATATATAAATTTAATAAGAAGGGAACTCTAGAGAGATATAAAGCCTAGATTTGTATAAGAGGAGACCTATAAGAAAAGGCTACAATTAAACGAACCTATGCTATAATGCTTACTATATATAGTTTTAGAATATTTATAGCTTTAGTAGCTAGGTTTAATTTTAAAATAAGGCAATTTAATATAAAAAATGCATTCTTATATATAAGGCAAAGCGCGAATTTAATACTAGTAATATATAAGCTACCTAAAGGTTTTAAGATAGTAAATAAATATATAGAATTACTTAAAGCGTTATATATGTTATGGACTAGCCTAGATAGCGACTGCAATCTAGTGTTGATGAAGTTATTATTATCTATAAGGAGGAAGGGAAGACTGCTATCTCCCTCCACTACATGCCTATTCTATATACAATATGTATTTATAGGGTTTACCCTATAGGTACAGTGGGTTGCCGCATATGCTCCTCTCCTGCTCTACTAAGGATCTAAGCCTCTAGCTTAAATCTATTATATAGCCCCCTGCTTCGCTGCCCTCTAGCTATTAGATAGTTAATAAGCAGATAGGATGTAATAATAACACTTAAGTGTTTATAATATAATACTTTAGGTAGAGCTATTTATCCTAGCTAGTTACACTCTAGCGCCTAGGGTTAATAAAAATAAACCTAAAATAGAAATCCTTAAAATCCTAAATTAGCTAGCTAATTATACCTAAGACACTAACTATAAATCTCTAATCCACTCCCCCTATGCTTATAAATATAATTCTATTATTATTTACTTTATTAAAATCTTATATACCTTAAGTCTCCTATATAGATGCCTATTGCTTCCTACCTATTCTTTATTAATACCTATACTTTCTTTATACTTATTTATTAATACCTAATAAGGGATCCCTTACTATTACTTATTAAATTTAAATAGTAAGCTCTCCTATCCTTACTACCTTATTTTACTAAAACTAAGTATAGTAAGATTATATTTACTGCTACTAATGCTTTACCTCCCCCTTCTTTACCTCTAAATAGCTACTATATTTTAGGCTATTATAAAGTTAAAAGTAACTTTAAGAATAAGTTATTTACCCCTATTAATCTTAACTAGCTAGATATTTAGTGTTTATTTTATCTTATATATATAGTAAATAATAGACTATTCTTATATACCCTAGGCCCTTAGTACTCCTATAAGGAGTATTAAAGGAGAAAGGCAACTTATATATATAATGTTACTGTATTTGCTTAGAGTCCTACCCTTTACTGCCTTACTTATAAGATTATAGTAGCTATTTATTATAGTAAGGCTATAAAGGTGCCTTATTTCCTTGCCTATAACGCCCCTAATAGTAAGGGGAAGAAGGTTATATTAAATAAGCCTTTTAAGGCGCTATATAACTATTTTACTGCTACTTTATACGCTATTAAGAAGTATACTATACCTACTATTACTACTAGTTTCTTGCCTATGCCTTCCTCCTAGCTACTAGAATAATTCTAAGCTACTGCTAATAAAATACCTATATATCCCCTACCTGCTACTATAATTAATTTTACTATAATTTACTTATTAGAAACTAATGTTAACTATACTAATGCTTAGTTATTTAAAGTATAGTGCTAAGTTAAGTAGCTAACGCCTATGTATTAAGATTTATTTACTAATTATTAGTTATATTAGCCTCTTTTATTATTCTATCTGCCCCTATAACTTAAGGAGTAGGTATATATACCTATACTGCCCCTTTCTATAATATTATATATACTACTGCCTTCTAGCGTCCTATTTAAATAAGTTAGCTAGCTATTAAGGCCCTTTTCTACTGCTAATATGCCTTTACCTACTACTACTACGCCCCCTCTTACTATTATTACGCTACTCCTTACTAATATTACACTACTATCTATCCTCCCTTAGCATACCCTATTCTTATTACTTTTCTTTAAGCTACCCCTAGACTTCTCTAGCCTAAAGTTATAAAAGGCTAATATATCTTTTGCTAGCTAAGAGTTACCCCCTCTACCCCTACTTAACTTACTTATTATAGCTATACTATCTAAGCGCTATAAGAAAAAGAAAAAGAAAAAGAAGGTTTATTAGGCTAACCTACCTACTCTATCTAAGGGTAGGCAGTAGTAATGCATTAGAATATTATAGTTAGAATAAAGCCTAGATAGGGCTTAGTAGGGTCTAAATTTATATCTAATAGTGTACTATATAATGTTAATTAAGAATTGTAGCGCACTTATATTAGTCTATTATTAAAACGTATATTGCCTTATTATAATTTAAAATATACTAGAGCCTTAGTGTTCTCTAGATTTTTAAGTGGTTTTTATATTAGCTATATATAGCTAACCTATTTAACTAATATATTATAGTAATTGCTATAGCCTCTAGTATTCTTTATAGCTAGGATATACTTAACCTAGTACTTATAAGGCGTGTCTATACTGTTATTTTAGGGCTAGATAGGGCCTAGTTAGGAATTAAGTAAAACCTAAGAAAGGAGGGGATTATTTACTATATACTCTATTAAATTAATATAAAAGACTAGGTAGATGCCCCCTAGGATATTTAGTTTAATAGTTAAAGGGATAGAGATATTAAGTATAGTATATTTAGCTATAACCTAGTCTAACTTCTTACTTAGGTAAAGTATATAAATATTTTAAAGGCTAAGCTAAACTTTATTACTAGGCTAGTACTATTCTACTAAGTAATATAATTAGTTAGAGGACTCTTATTAATATTATTAAGTAAAGTTAATAGTAGCTTAAGCTAGCGCTATTCCTTACTTAATATACTTAAGGAACTAAACTACCTACCCCTTAAGGGATGTTTAGCTCTGTATAAAAGCTAGTGTATATTATATTAGGTTAATATTAAACCTATAAAGGGCTATATATATACTTAGGCTAGTAACTAATAAGTTATAGTTATTAAAGGCAAGCTAGTGAGCTACTAAATATATAAGCTAATTTATTTAAGTAAAAGAGACTATAACCTATAGTATTACCTAAATCTCTTAATTTATATACTTAGTACTACTATTAGTCTAAAGGTAATATAATATAGAGAGAAGCTATTTAGTACCTATAAGAGAGTAAAGCATTAACTAGAAACTACTTACTTAGTCTAAGCTATAGTCTAAGATAATACTTAAAGGGAATCTATAGAAGCATTACTAGTAGTTTAGAAAACATTAAGCATATGCTTTAGCGCTTATACTTATTATAGCCTTTAACTAAATATATTTAGAAAGGCAGTTTATAATAACTATAAGAAATTAAGGGGTATCTAAAGAGTTAGCTAAAAGGTTAGTTATAAAATTTACTAATATCTATAACTAGTACCTATCTAGCGCTAGGATAGGCTATAAAAGGCCCTAATAAAAGCGCTAGCTCTTATAAGCTCTATAGCAATAGCAATTACATATATATTGCGTAACATTTATTAATATACCCTCCTAATAATAATTATAATAGAGAGCCTAAAAGGTTATATTCTTCCCTAGGTAGCCTAATAGTAGTGAATTATAGGTTTATTAGATTAGTATAGTAGTAAGGGGCTTATACTATAGAACTTAAAGGTAGCTATAAAACAATAAAGCCCTATAGGCATTAACTATATAGTTACTAACTTACTAATATATAGCTACCTTAGCAGGAAATCTTTAGGCCCCTAAATATACTACTTTAACCTTTACTTAATATATTAGGTTAGCCTAAACGCCTTAGTCCTAAAGGCTTTAGAAATAGTTATTAATAAAAAAGTTATAGCCCTATAGGTTAGCTATAGTAATGCTAATTAGGGTCTAATCCTGCTTTAGTAATAAGGCTAGGGTAGTATAGAGTAGCTATAATAGGCATATAACTAACACTAGGTAGAGTAAAGGATATGTTACTATAGGTTCCCTTAATTTGTCTTATTTATAGTAAAATAGCGCATTAAAGCACACTACCTAGGAGCCTAGGTAGTACTAAAGGTAAAAATTAAAAAGGGAGAGGGTCTCTACCTAATATACTTATTATTCTAATATTTCCTAAGAGCTTATAAAGTATTCTAAGTTTTTATAGTTAGTAAGAATTATAAATAACTAAAAGACACTATAGAGCTTAGTAGACTATACCTTAAGGCATAAGATAATACTAAGCAATTTCTTATTATAAATTATATAGTTTTATTAAAGGGCTATAAGTTAGGCAGAGTAGTAGGCTATAGGTTATAGTATACTTATTATATTATATTATAAAAAGCAACCCCTAATTACCTCTTCTAACGCGTTAGCCTTAACTACTATATCTAAGGTAGAATTCTATTAGGCTAGAATAGGGGCTAAAGAGAATGTATCCTTAAGGCGCTAAAAGGCTATCTAGTAAGCTAGGGACTAGATAAATAAGATACCCTTTTTAGTAAGGTTAAGTAAAGGCTTAATAAAATCTAAAAAGTTAGCAATAAACTCCTAATAGAAGTTTATAAAGCCTAGAAAGCTATATATACCTTATAGCTATATTAGCGCCTCCCACTCCTAAATAGCAGCTACCTTAGCTAGGTCTAGCTGCACTATATAGCTAGCTTAAACTATAAACCCTAGGTACTTTACCTTAGTTACACTAAAGGTATACTTATTAATATTAAAATATAGGCTAGCCTATTAAAGGCATAAAAGAATCTCTTTAGTGTAATTTATATACTCTTTATATATACCATTAGTATAAATAAGGATATTATTAAGGTAGGCTATTATATAGGCCCTTAGAGTGTCCTCTAATGCTTTATTAATATAGTATTAAAACATTATAGGTGCACTAGCTAGGCTAAAGGGGTAAATAAGCTATTTAAAAAAACTAAAATATATATAGAAGGCTATTAAAGCCTTATCCCCCTTAGTAATATATAGGCAGTAGAAGGTAGTATAGATATCTAATTTTATAAACTATTAGGCGCTAGCTAAGGAATATAGAGTTTTCTTAATAAGTAGTAGTAAGTAATAATTTTAGTTTATAATCTTATTTAATACCTAATAGTTTATATAAAAACGCTAACCTTTACCTACTTTTTTAATTAAAAGTATAGATACTACTATAGAGAAGGAGGAAGCTTAGATCTAGCCTTTATCTATAAGGTCTATAATTTATTTCTATATTTCTAGTAACTAGTCCTAGGGTATATTATAAAGCAGTGCTTAAGGTAAGTCTAGTAAGCTACTATTAGGATTCTATTATAATTAAATATAGTAATTAGCCTGCTTATAATAAGGAGGTAAGGCACTAGCATTCTCCTAGTAAAACAAATCCTTAAAGTTAGTTAGTTTACTTAGTAAAAAAGAGAGGTCCTTATTCTCTTTTAAGGAACCTAGGTTTACTATAAATATAAGGATAATATTAATCTCCTATAGGCTAGTAGATATAACACTGCTTACCTTACCTAACTATAGCGCCTAGCGGACTAACCCTATATATACTAATTCTATAATAGTAGTTATTAGTAAGGCTATCTTTTAGGCATCTAAGGTATAAATCTTAAGGTTGCCCTATATATAGATAATAAGGAGGTGTCTAGTAGTATATAACGTAATATTATTCTAGGCTATCTAAGGCGCCCCTAAGATGCAGTCTTATAAAAGACCTAGGATTATATAGGCTACTATAGGGAATAACTAGCTATTTAGGTTAGCACTAAAACAAATAAAATAAATAATCCTTAGGCGCTAGGAGGCGTTAGTATAGCTATGTTATATAACTGTTATAGCGGTAGTTAGGGTATATAGTTAGCTTAAGGTAATGCATTAAAGGCCTAATCTCTAAACTATACTTTTGCTTATAGTAGTATAGCTATTATAATTACTATTCACTTAGGTATTAATAAACTTAGAACTATTATATAGAAAGGGAAGGAGAAATAGTGCTTCCTTTATATAATATTTTATTTCCCTATAAACATTTAAGCTATTACTATTATAGGTATAGTATAAGCTAATACTACTAATATATATTTTACTACTAAGACTTATACAATAAGGCTGTCTTTTTTTAAGTTAGAGTTACCCTTATTGCTTAGCGCCTCCTTATTAAATGCATTTAAGGCCCTAATATTTATACCCCTTATTAGGTAATAGGCGGGAAGTTACGCATAATCTTATATAAGGTAATTATTACTACTATAATATAAGCATTAATAAGCAGCCTTACAGCGCTTAATAACATCCTATAATACCTAGGTTGCCTAGATTACACCCTTAGCATCTATAGGTTTCCTACTAGGCTTCCCTTTACTAAAGGACTTATAACCTTATTCTAAACCTAAAAAGCTAGTGGAATTAATGCCTATTATAGCTATATTGCTATCCTAGTTACGTTTAGTATAGAGGTAATAATAAGCCTTAACGCATTCCTTAATCTAGTATAAGTTAATATTTAAGGTAATACTATAGTATTACATAACTATAGTATAGTAGTTAGAGTAAGGAACGTTATAGCTAATATAGCAATCCCTTATTTACTTATTAAATCCTACTTAGAGTCTTATAAGTTTTACTATATCTACCTATATACTTCCCTCTATAAGGCATAACTTCTATTTAAAATAAATAAAAAAATCTATAAACTATTTATTTAGGTATTATTTAAGTTAGTCTAACTCTATAACTATATATTCCTCCTAGTAAAGGTCTATAAATATAGTATTAAGATACTTAAGAAAATAGCTTAGTATATATTAGTAATTACTACTAAGCTTAAAAAATAGGGCTACCTATACCTAAATCTTAGGCAATAGGTTCTAGTAAATAAGGAACTATTTATTATAGTTAGTACTAATAAAGTCTAAGTTAGCCTTTAGCTTATATATTATAAGGCTCTACTAAGCCTAGAATAAAGCCCTATTTCTATTATAAGGGTTCCCTATTAAGAGTAGCTTACACTTAGGTTATTCCTAGTTAGTATATATTAAAGTATCTATATAGAATACTTAGTTCGCTAAGGCTATATAATAGCATAGTTCCTTAAGCTAAGCTGCTATTAAAGCAATAGTTTTATAGAAATAGTGTAAGTCCTATATATTACCTAATTAGGCCACCTATTTATAATACTAAGGATCTATTATATTATCTATATAAAAATAAATATTATAGGTAACGTTATAATAGATAATAATTATTATAAACTAGCCTAGATAGTAACTATAATCTAGTGTTAATAAAGTTATTATTATCTATAAGGAGGAAGGGAAGACTGCTATCTCCCTCCACTACATACCTATTCTATATATAATGTGTATTTATAGGGTTTGCCCTATAGGTATAGTGGGTCGCCGCACATGCTCCTCTCCTGCTCCGCTAAGGATCCGAGCCTCTAGCTCGAATCCATCACAATATAGACTATAAGACTTACTATAATTATAGTTTAAAGAGCTAAGTATAAAGCTTAAAGAACTAAGGCTTAAAGTATGCCTAAAAGAGCCTTATTTATTTTATATAAAAGAGCGTAACATATTTATAATATTCTTTACAAATAATATTATTATAGCTTTCTATAAGGAATAATTAACTAAGGCAGAAAAGCTAATCTAAGGACTTAAGAGCGTGTATAAACTAGAGAATAAAGGCAATGTGTGTTTTTTCTTAGGCATTTAGGTGCTTTATAATAAAGAAAAATAAAGGATTTACCTAAGCTATAAAGTATACATTAGTAAAATCAGAGAAAAATTTAGTTAAGTAGGCAATAAATCTTTCCCTACTATTCTAATCCTAGTTATAGAGTACTAAAAGCGTAAGGGAGAAGCTAATAAGCAGACTGTAAAAGCGTACTAGGAAAAAATAGGGTTAATTCTCTATATAGCGATTATAATAAGGCCTAATGTTATGTATACTGTAGCGAAATTATTATAATTCCTTACAAACTTAGGACTAGAGTATATTAGGGTAGTAGACTAAGTAATTAGATATTTAGTCCTTATAAAACACCTTACTCTTAAGTTTAGTTATATAGGAGAAATATAAGTAATTTAGATAGTAAGCAATGCTTCCTTTGCTAATAATATAAGTATATAACGCTTATTATAGAGATATTTTATTACGCTTTTTAGGGGACTTATAATTTAAAAGGCAATACATTAATTAATAGTTATAACCTTAATAATAAAGGCAGAACTGCTCTCCTTATTATAAACTATATATAAAACTATTAGTTTATAGTGCCTTTTTAAAGATATTTAATTTAATGTATATAAGGATTAGGTAATTTATTATAATAACTAATAGATAATTTGCCTTATTCTTAATAAGAGCAAGAGATTTATAACTTATCTACGCTATATTAATATATATAATATATAGTTAAAGTAGGAATATAAGCATAGAAGCTTTAAGGTTAAATATCTTTCTATAGCTAAGATACCTATAAATAGTTTTACTAAGGCATTTAATTAGCAGTAATTTAAATACTTTAGAGGAATGCTTAGCTTAATAGATATATATATAGTTCCTAGTTAAGAAAAGAGCTAAAAAGTGCTAAGTTTAAAAAAATTAAACGCTACATTTAAATAACTTAAAAACGCACTATATATATATAAAGTTATAGCTATAGCATAGGTATATAAAAAGGGGGGGTATTAGGTATATTGCTTTAAAAAATATATAAGAGCCCTCCCTTTAGATAGTAAAAGAGCTACTAAGGCAAATAAGATCTACTTAAGGTAAGTAATAGTATAAAAAGTAAAGTAAAAGAGTAAAGCAAAAAGAAAGATAAAAGTAAAAGTAAGTACTAAGTATAATATAAGGTATATATTAGCTCTAAAGAAACAAGACTCTAATAGTGCTTTTATATATATTTTTTAATAACTTTCTTTACGCTAGCTATTACTATAGCTACCTTAGCTTTCCTTTTTACTATTAATAAGCCTTTAATAGTATTATTAGCTCTAATATAAAGTGTACCCTTATATATAGAGTCTAGTTTTATAAGGAGTTTTAGCTATAACTTTAATACTTAATAGCACTAATTATATAGCTAAGGAGAAGAGAAAGTATTAGTATCTATAATAGAATTAGGGTTGTTGAAAATAACAGGGTTATTTACAGGGGATTCCTCACTATTAGTGCTATAATTATAGCGCTGATAGAAGCACTTTATAGGGGGCTTTGCAAGCCAGTGCAAGCCGGCAAGCGTGCGCGCGCGCGGGCGGCACAACCACGGAATTCCGACCGAAGGTCACGTGTGTGGGCTCGCAGCTGCGAGGTCCCCACAAATCCTCACTTTTCGACCTTTTCTGCCCGTTCTGACAGCTACGCGGTCGGACTGACAGCTGCAAGGTGGGCCTAGTCTTTGGGTTGGATTTGTAAGGCAACCGGCAAAGATACGGAGGAACGGATTAAAGGGGGTGACTAAGCCAGCTAACGGCTGCTTAGTTAGGGAAGGTAGCTACCCTATAATATGTGTTTTTTACTGTTTTTCTTAACGAGAAGGAATTTATAAAAAGTCTTAGGACTAGATTCTTTGTCGCTAAATTCTAGGCTTTCTTTCTATATAAATATCTAAAAATCAGTTTTTTAGTGTTACGCGTTGATTTTCACTAAGTTAACCGATTGCAAGCACGTCGGCAGCCAATTTGTATAGCTATGAGTCTATTTTTTTGTTTTCCTATAAAAATGAATTTTATAGAAAATAAAAAGTGGCTTGCAAAGCCTAGCTAGTGACCGGGATCCACTAATAAGGTTAGTGGGTATATGAGGGAAGGAAGTGAAAAACCCCCTCATAGCCGCCGACCGTACGGACCGTCAGAATCACTCTTGCCAGCCGCGCACACCTG
>SRPW01000810.1:0-15322 GCA_018360225.1 Claviceps pusilla | reverse complement strand
AAAAAAAAAAAAAAAAAAAAAAAAAAAAAAAAAAAAAAAAAAAAAAAAAAAAAAAAAGAGCTGCACTGCTTCTTACTGGTCTTTTTTTTTTCTGCCTCTGATTTTGATTCTGATTTCTAACAACCTAAGCGCAGATATCTTTTACCTTTATTCTGCCACTTTTCCCCAAGCTATTGGAGTTTTATCGAGACCGCGAAGCGCCTTCCTTGGTGGGAGGTGGACCACCGACGTTGCTGCAACGACTTCTCGGAGGGCTGAACCGATATAAAGCCTCATTTTCACGACCGATTGACTCGCGCTATGATATTGTTCTGCTCGGCGGAGCCATGGGCTCCTTGTTCTCGTTGCTGCAGGCCGTTGCATCTCCCCTCATCGGACGACTGTCCGATCGACATGGCCGCCGCACCGCACTCCTGACATCCATGTGTGGGAACGTGCTCTCCGTCTTGCTCTGGGTCGCTGCGGTGGACTTTCGGACTTTTATCGCGAGTCGCGTCGTGGGCGGTCTTTCGGAGGGTAATATCCAGCTATCGACTGCCATGGCAAGTGACATATCCGACGAGTCCTCGAGGGGCTCTACCATGGCAATTATCGGGGCCTGCTTCTCCGTCGCCTTCACGTTCGGCCCTGGGCTGGGCGCGTGGCTAAGCACCAAGTCCTTTGTGGCCGCGAACCCCTTTGCCACGGCTGCTGCTTTCAGTCTCGTCCTTATCGTCTCCGAAACGGTCTATTTATACTTGTACCTCCCCGAGACGCTCCCGTCCTTGACGCAACAAGGCGGCGAAAAAGGCGGCGAGAAGAAGGAGAAGGAGACGAAGAACGCCCACAAAGAGACACCCGCACCCAGGCAGAGAACCAACTCGCACTTTTTGCTCAATGCAGTGCACTTCTTCTTCCTGCTGTTCTTTTCCGGAATGGAAAGCTCCCTGTCCTTTATGACGTACGAACTCTTCACGTTTACGTCGGGCAAGAACGGCAGACTGTTGGGGTACATTGGTCTCGTGGCGTCTATTCTGCAAGGGGGTGTCACTCGACGACTGCCGCCGCTGCTTTCGGTGCGAATCGGGGTGATTTCGTGCCTGGCTGCTTTTTTTCTCCTGAGTCGCATAGACACGATTGGCGGGCTGTACGCCGCGGCGACGTGCCTCGCCATGACGTCCGCCACGGTGGTGACGGGCCTGAATGCCCTGAGCAGCTTCGAGGCCCGGGAGGATGAGCGGGGTGCCAAGCTGGGCAACCTGCGAAGCTGGGGACAGCTCGGCCGAGGCTTGGGCCCCATCCTGTTCACCAGCGTGTACTGGTGGGCAGGGCGCGAGTTTGCCTATCGTGCGGGCGCGACTGGCATTGCCGTGGTTGCGGCCGCGGTGATGACGGGGCTCAAGACACCTGCGGGGCCAGCCAAGGCTGTGCGTTTGGGTGGTGATGGTAAGACGAACGGGCAAGCATGAGTGAGGGAATGTGTTTTATTTGTTTTATGTGTTTGCTTCCACGGAGGAGCTACATATATGTACATAATGTTTTTACGGCCAGTCGTCGTGTGCAGGGGGTGATTTGAACCCTTTTTTTTTTTAACCGTTCCTGTTGTTGCTGCCGCTGCTGGTCTCCTTTCCTTCATTTCTTGATTTAATTACGGCGCGGTGTAGGTGGAGTTGCGAGGGCGGAAAGTTGAATGTCAAGTACATGTGTCTGTATGTACATGTATAATACAAGAGTGCCGCGAGCGATATAGATGGTTGGGGCAGGAAGAGCTGTCTTTTCCCTTCTGTACATATGTATGTACATACATACATATATTTTCGTGTACATACATATAGTGGGTGGCCGAAAACTTTTACATCTTGAGAGGTACTATAACTGCTTTCTTCTATTTAGCATAGTAAGCTAGCTACAAAATAAAAAGAGGGGAAATGCTGGAACAAATATTTGAAGTAAATCAGGAGAAAATAAAATGTAGTACTTAGCTATATTTACTTTTATTTTTAATGCATAAAGCGCAATGACAGTGTAGGTTATTGCGGTTACAATAGCTCGAGGGGTGCAAAAATATTCGGCCACCCACTGTTGGAGTCATATTCTACAATCAGGATGAACGGTATGTACTCTCGGACCTCTTTGGTGTTTTCTGCATTGTGCGAGAAAAAACGACAGAAGAGGGACAGAAGGAGAGAGAGTGACCACGCCCGATTTACACGGTACCGTGATCTTGGGCTCAGAACCGGAGGCCATGAGGTGTTCTAGATTCCGGTAGGGAACCACTCCGGCTGGGATGCGAGGGGAATTCCGCCTTTGACGAACATGGTATTTTCTGGCTTGGCTGGTCCTCCTTGGGTGCAAAGGGCAAAAGGAGGAAGAGGGAAAGGGGTCTTGTAGGTTGGGAAAGTGAAGGGCATGTCATCCACCATCTCGAGTCTGTGGATGCATGTCGCGCGAATAACACGTCACGGCGCGATTACGGTTTACAGAGGTTGGACTCTGAACGGGAAATGCGACAAAAAAAAAAGAGAGAAATCAAGGTAAAAGGACAATGAAACAAGAGGGAAAAAAAAATAAAAACACGTTTGGTTCGTATGAAACGTGGTCCACGCAAATACGGACGTTACATTTGGAGGACGGGAGCCGTATGGTTAACCTTGTCGGGCAGCTCAGAGTGATGATGCTGCCAAAGTCATGATTTACCGATGGAGTTTGGTATTGATGACAGTCAACGAGACTCTGGGCTTTTGCAGTCGGCGAGTGATGAGCAGTGATGTGCAGTATCTACGCTTGATCCCAGATGCGCTTGGAATATGAGAAGAAAAAGGGGATTAGACGGTGAGATGCCACCGCTTGGTGAAGTGAAAATTTTCGTTGCATGTGCCGCACCGTCCATCTCGTCTGAAAATGCGACCAGAACTGGGAGACCCACGGCAGCCAATCACTTCCGCCTCCAACCCTGGTCTCAGTTTGTTATGCCGTTTGGGGAGTTTTTTTTTTTTCTTGTGTGTGGGTTGTAAAATGCATGCGAGCGGGGTTCAGGGAGAAAGGAAAAAAACGAAACAAAAAAAACAAACAGAATTCACACACATATCGAGACCTCAAGAAAAGGAAGGGGTCTATTTGATGACTCACCGTCGAGAGCAGGCAGATAGGGAAGTGGCCGTTTGTTCTGTCAGGTTTGATGATGAACAAATGAACCCATAATAACGGGGCTGTGGAAGCGACATCACACCAGGCTCGGATTGGACCTGGACCCGGGACCTGGACCTGGACATCTGCGATGAAAAGCTCTGCCAGCTGGCGGCAGATGGTGGGGCATGACGTTTGTTGAGGGGCGAGACAAATCTGAGAAAAAAGTCAAGGCGCGGGGCGGGCGCGGCTGGCATGCCTGCCTGCCTGCTTCCAAATTTGCATGGACAACGAGATTCGCAGTTTTGCCAGACGGAACGCGACATGAGAAATATTATTGATGGCATGGACGAGAAAAGTCCTTGGCCGCCATGATCTCGATCGCATCGAGCCACATCCACTAGCAAGTTTATTGGATATTGAAAAAAAAAATTGAACAATCGACGTGACTCATGCCAGACAGGCTGCAGCAACCATGTGGCTCGACCAGACACCTCCAGAGTTCTAGGTACATGATATGACATCGATGGATGGACACGAGTACCACCTGCCCATGTCAAAATTTTCTTCTCCCTAGAGTATTCTTGGGCAGCGGCGGAGGGGTTGGGCAGACAAAGCTCTGCTTTTTTTTTTTGGCTAATGTTTACTGGGTCGCTGTGAAAGTTTTTTTTTTTTTTTTTTTTTTTTTTTTTTTTTTTTTTTTTTTTTGCACGCGCTTGTTCAGATCCAGCCTTGTCTCCACTTTGTACCTACTATCAGAGAGCATGTACCTGGTGGATGCTCAACCTCATAAGCCCTCCGCCGTGAGCTCGTGGTCGAGAGTGTCACCATCAGCTCTTGGCTTAAGTATTGAGCATTGTAATGACGGCCCCGTTCAGTAATGTCTCTTCACTCCTCATTCATGCTAGCGTGAAGCCTTCTCCCAAACGATATCTATGCTGGAAGGCGGTGTGGTCGGACTGGATGGAAGAGAGCGACTTGAAGAGTTCACGATGGTCGAGAGCAGGCACACCGCGTGCTGTGGCCGCACCTATCAATAATGACGCTCGATTGAGCAGACAATGTCTTTGCAGGACCTCTTCTGAAACTACGGAAACATGTAAATTCTACCGCGTTGATGTCCTGAGTACCGCTCGCGTTCCTGATGTTTCAAAAAAAAAAAAAAAAAACGACCAAGGCAGCGTGGGAAGAGATGCCAATGGTCTCTTGGTGCATCGGATTGTGATCAAAACACCCTCATCTTCGCCAGGTGAACGCGAACTGGTAGGACTGGACTCCCTGGTACATGGGATGCACAGAGCCAATTCAACTGCATCTGATTGGCTTGCGCCACGCACAACCAGCGCCAAGAAAGGGCAAAAGGTGAAGAAAAACCCTGCCAGGTGTGAGGGCAGGTAGGAGGAGGCGAAGCAAAAAAAAAAAAACCTCTGGTCTGTTAGGGCTAGCTGGTCACAGAGGTTCAGAGCTCCGCACCCCCTCCTCCCTCTGCTGATTGCCCCGCGCACGTAACCCAAGCACCAGGCCACTCCACCCCTCCTCCGCTGACCTTTTTAAGTCCTCTCCTCCCACCACCACTTTTCGAATTTTTTTCCCTTTTCGCTCCTCGTCTCGCATACCCGGTTCAAGCATCCGATCTGCGAATTTTTGTAAGTCGCCCTCCCTCTGCTATATCATCTCATATTGTGATATCATCAGTTGCGAATGAGATGACTTGAGCTTGTATCGCATTTCTAACTCGATTTCAGTCAAACCTTTTTTTACCCCGTCATTTTACTCACAACTCAAGAACTTTCTCATCTTTAAACCTTCAAAATGGCCCCCGGCGACAAGAAGGAAAAGACCCACATCAACGTGGTCGTTATCGTATGTTTTGACCTGAGCTCAAATATCTCATCTTGACTTGTCGCTAACCTGATCTTGATTTCTAGGGGTATGTTTCTCACACTTGTCGCTCGCCGTCGACGAATATTCATAAACTGACTGCAGTGTAGCCACGTCGATTCTGGTAAGTCGACCACCACTGGTCACTTGATCTACCAGTGTGGTGGTATCGACAAGCGTACCATTGAGAAGTTCGAGAAGGTAAGAAGCCTTTTTTTTTCTGCTGTCGTTTTCACAAACCAGGCCGTGTCCGCTCGCCGTCGTCCGCCATAAGTTGCTTCTGCTGCTGTGGATGTGACGGTCAAGCGTGGTACTACCACTCTTTTGGCCGCGCCTCGAAGAAGTTTTTTCTTCGGTCGCGGGGCTCGATTAGTTGGGTCTGACTTTGCCTGGTGGGGCATCCCGTCTCCTCATTTGGCTGAGCTGGTGATGCAGACGAAGGGTGCTCCCATCCCTCTTCAAGTGTGGATACAACATCAGGAAGATAGAAACAAATGAGGCAAGTCATGTTGCTGACCTGGTTTTCGAATTGTAGGAAGCCGCCGAACTCGGCAAGGGTTCTTTCAAGTATGCGTGGGTTCTTGACAAGCTCAAGGCCGAGCGTGAGCGTGGTATCACCATCGACATTGCCCTTTGGAAGTTTGAGACTCCCAAGTACATGGTCACTGTCATTGGTAAGTCTTGCACATACAAGCCTCCTTTTCCTAACTATGTCTAACATTTTGTCCCAGACGCTCCCGGCCACCGTGATTTTATCAAGAACATGATTACTGGTACTTCCCAGGCCGATTGCGCTATTCTTATCATCGCTGCCGGTACTGGTGAGTTCGAGGCTGGTATCTCCAAGGATGGCCAGACTCGTGAGCACGCCCTGCTCGCCTACACTCTGGGTGTCAAGCAGCTTATCGTTGCCATCAACAAGATGGACACCGCCAAGTGGGCTGAGGCACGTTACCAGGAAATCATTAAGGAAACCTCCAACTTCATCAAGAAGGTTGGATATAACCCCAAGACTGTTGCCTTTGTGCCCATCTCGGGTTTCAACGGCGACAACATGTTGACCGCCTCCACCAACTGCCCCTGGTACAAGGGCTGGGAGAAGGAGACCAAGGCTGGCAAGTCCACCGGAAAGACCTTGCTCGAGGCCATTGACTCCATTGAGCCCCCCAAGCGTCCCACCGACAAGCCCCTCCGTCTTCCCCTCCAGGATGTGTACAAGATTGGTGGTATTGGAACTGTTCCCGTCGGCCGTATCGAGACTGGTGTCCTCAAGCCCGGTATGGTCGTTACCTTCGCTCCTGCCAACGTCACCACTGAAGTCAAGTCCGTGGAAATGCACCACGAGCAGCTTGCTGAGGGTAACCCCGGTGACAACGTCGGATTCAACGTGAAGAACGTCTCTGTCAAGGATATCCGTCGTGGTAACGTTGCCGGTGACTCCAAGAACGACCCCCCCAATGGTGCCGCTTCTTTCGACGCTCAGGTCATCGTCCTCAACCACCCCGGTCAGGTCGGTGCTGGTTACGCTCCCGTCCTCGATTGCCACACTGCCCACATTGCCTGCAAGTTCGCCGAGATCCGCGAGAAGATCGACCGACGAACTGGTAAGGCCGTTGAAGAGGCCCCCAAGTTTATCAAGTCTGGTGACTCCGCCATCGTCAAGATGGTTCCCTCCAAGCCTATGTGTGTGGAGGCCTTCACCGACTACCCCCCTCTGGGCCGTTTCGCCGTCCGTGACATGCGTCAGACCGTTGCTGTCGGTGTCATCAAGTCGGTTGAGAAGGCTGCTGCTGGTTCCGCCAAGGTCACCAAGTCCGCCGCCAAGGCTGGCAAGAAATAAACGAGTCAATGACGTATTTTGCTATGGATGAGCAGCTCGACTATTTGCCCATGTGGCATGTGAACACAGAGGTACTAACAACACTTTTTTCATTTGTCTGAGAAGGAAAAAAATTTTCATTTGTCTGAAGTAAAAAAAATAAAATTAGAGTCTAGAAGTGATTCCAGTAAAAAAATGGAAAATTGTCAAACTCTAACCTATTACGCTCCTTGCCATTGTGAATTTGTGTGCACTTTGAGTGAGAATTGACCATGTTCATTTTGATAATGTGATTGACGCCCCTCACTGTCGCCATTGTGAACATGTATGCGCTTTATCTGGGAAAGATATGATGGTCATCTTAATAACGTGATTGACTCCTTCCCTGCCTACGTCTACGTGTTTACACAATCGTCAACACACGCGCAGACGTTCAATGCAGAGCAGAAAGCATCCAAACCAGAGTCAAACTTTTTTGATACGATTTTCCTACAATACGATACGCTCTTGCTGGTTGGATTGTCGGGGAAAACAAAGTCCCCTTTTCAAAAACCTTTTTTTTTTAAATAAAGCCATCACCATCACGATTGGCCGCCATTGCCCACCCTATATGTATCAAGTACTTTTTTTTTCGTAGTTCTTTTTCTGCCCACTCTTTTATTATTTCATATATTTGGATTAATCCTTGTTTGCACATTTTTCCACCATACATGCATCCATATTTTCTTTCTTCCCATCAAGCCTCCTTTTTTTTTTTCATTTTTTTTTTCAATATATTCGGGTTTATCCTTGCATATTCGTACAGTATTCTACAATACATACATCCATGTTTTCGTTCCTCCCCTCTTCACTAATTCCTTTGTTTACATGTACACAACCCACTCTGCCATTCCAATGCTGTGACCCAAACAACTTTCCTCCTCGCAGACGGGGGGAGGTAGGTTGTGCGACACGGGAGACCTTGTACAGTGAGGGCTGGTGGTTTTTTTTTTCTTGTCCTCGTCCTGGTGGATGGGGGTGCTGGATGGACAATTTCGATGATTGCCTTTATTCATGCGTGAAGAACTTCCTTGCTAAGGGTGCTCTTTTGCTTCTGCTTCTGCTTCCGGTACCGCTGCCGCTGCCTCTGTTTTTGCGTCTTCTTCTTCTTCTCCTTCCATTTTTGCTTCTGCTTCCATGTCTGCTTCTCCTTCTGCTGCTTCCGTTTCTGGTGCCGCTGCCGCTGCCGCTGCCTCTGTTTCTGCTTCCACTTCCGCTTCCGCCTCTGCTGCTTTTATGGTTGCTCCCGCTTCCGTTTTCGTTGAAACTACGGCGTCTGCTTCTGCTGCGTCTGCTTTGACACCTGTCTCTGCTTCTACTCCTGCCCCTACTCCTGCTCCTGCTTTGGCATCTGCCTCTGCCTCTACTCCATCTGCCTGTGCTTCTACTCCTGCCCCTCCTGCTCGCTCGCCAATCACCTGCATGTCCATCATATCCAAGCTAAACTTCTCCTGAGACCTCTCCTGCATGAGCTTGTAGCCGTGGTCCCACGAGAAATGAACCCCAGAGGCAGTCTCCCCCACTAGGGTCAGGAAACTGGAGATTTGATCCTGCGTGAGTCCCTTGCAGTCCTGATGGTCCCGTGGTGGGCCTGGTATGAGGGACAGTCTCTGCTGCTGGCCGGCGTGCTGGCCTGCCTCGATGCTGCTGTACTGGAGCGTGTGGCCGTGCCATTCCATGGCGACGGTCTGGTGGATCTCGAGGCCTGTGAACATGTAGGGAATGTTTGTGGTGCCGCGGCTTTTGCCTCGTTTTCTGGTGGTGGCAGCGGAGGAGGAGGAGGAGGACGAGGAGGAGGAGGAAGAAGAGGATAACCACTGGTTGGGGATGGAAAAGGTTGTGCGGCTGGGTGTGTGGAGCTGTCCCTGGAGGAGGTTGAATTGCGAGGCATGCAAAAAGTCTTGCAGGGAGGTCTGGCTTTCGTTGTCGAGAGGGAGGAGGCGAGTTTGGGTGAGGCGGACGTCTACGCTCTCTCCTGGGAGCAAGATGTCGGTTTGATGCCAAGGAATAGTTGCCTCGAGGACAGCCGTGTCCGGAAAGGAGAAGTTGGAGAGGTCCGTTAACGCGTTGACTGGTATGTGGAGGCGGACGAGGGGGATCGTTCCGCGACGCGAGCCTATGGAGGAGGATGAGGAGGCGGAGGAGGGGTTGCTGATGTCCGGCGCAAAGTGGAGGACAATGGCTGTTTTCTTAGTGCGGGACACTTCAGCATCGGCCGTGGCAAGAGTGAGGGCTGCAGGGTGTGGGATGCACGTCGAGAGGACTCGTCGCGCGCTGCCGCTGCTGCCGCTGCCCGACTTGACTGGGCGAACCGACGGCTTCGACTGTAGGATGTGGCCAAACGTGGCCACGACCTGGGCTCGCTCGTCAGAGGACGCGCCAACTTTCCGCTGGGGTAGAGTAATGTTTTCTGCCAAGCTGAGAGCCGGCTTCACCATGTCGATGGCTTTGCCGATCGGGTTGACGTGTCGGTACCACTGCCGCAACTTGTCTCTCCAAGACATGCCTCTCTTCTCACGCTGGAAGGTCAAGAAAAGGCCTTCATTGGACCTGGAGGGCTTCTCTCCTGACAGGATGTGCACTTGGGTGGTGCGAGGCACATTCTCTCTGCCAACTAAAAGCCTAAACACAATGTCGGCAGGGCTTTCGACTTGTCCAGCCGACGGAGCAGAGTCCGCTAGCCATGAGACGTTGAGTGTCTACGAAACGACGGACAGTAATTAGCTTTTGCGGCATTCATCTAGAAGGCATTTTCATAAAAAGAAAGGGGGAGAGAGAAGGGGGGGGGGAAAGCGTACTGCACTCTTGGCATCGTACTGCAAAGCCGTCTTGGTAATGTTCTCTAGCTCGTCCAACACCGGTCCAGTGAGGTTCTCCGACTCAATCTGCGCCACGGATACCGTTTGCGATTGGATTGTCCGAACCACCTCGTCTAGGCGACTCAGTATTGTTGTGACGTTGGATTTCCCAGTGTAGATGCCTAGCCTGCATTCCTCAAGATGAGTGCTAATCCGCTCGTTCTTTGACCTGTTCAGAAAGTCGTTGCTGAGGCGTTCGATGATGCCACTCGAGGATTCTAAAGCATTACAGAGGAGCGGGAAAGGAGAAGAAAAGAAAAGTTAGATGATCGTGCGCGTAAGCATAGTGTTTGAAAAGGAAACCAAGTGGGACCAACGAGTGATGAGCTTGAAGACATTGGGGTTTAACCAAAGTACCCTTCCTCCTAGTCCTTCAATGTGCTCCTGGATATCGAGTTTCCACTTTGCGCTCAAAATTAACACTGCACGCCGCTCTTTTGACGTCAAGTTCTTCCACTGACTCGGTTCAGCCTCGGCAGCAGTCCAAGGGCTCTGTTCGAGTATCCAAGGATAGCTAGGTTTGTTGTCCACGTTTCGCGCATCGTCCCAGGTCCCATTGTTGAAATAAGTGACCAGTTGCTCGTAGGTGAACCCGTCGAGAAGACGCTTCATCAATTTGTCAAAGTCCCTTCGCCGCAAAACGGTCGTGTCTTGGGGTCTTATCTCTTCGATATTTCGCCAGACTTGGTCCGAGATCTCCGAGTCCTGAGACAAGACAGCTTGCCAATCCAGTGGAGGGGCAGGACCGGCCGGCTCGTCCTCTATCAAGGGTTTTGGCTTCCGGGTTCTCTTCATTTTATTCGGATTCTTGAGGATGATTGCTTCAGCGGGCTTGCCAAGTGCGTTCATGCCGAGGCTTTGGCGCTCCACAAGGTCATGACGGAAAGTCTTTTCGCGCACATTTCTCTTGTGGTCAGAGTGCAAGGATGTGGCATCATCGCCGTCCTGTACGATTTCTGGCAGGATGTTGTTGCTGTTTTTGTCAGGGTGGGCAACGTTGTGCCTGGTATTCTTGTAAAATTGTTTAACTTTCGTGTCTTGTCGCATGGGCTCAACGCCCCATTCTGCCAACTCTTGGACAGGCTTGCCTCGAGGTCGGCCCTTGGGAGGCCATCGCCGGGGGTTTCCTCTCGTCGCGTGTTTGGCACGTTTGTCTTTGGACTTGACGGCGGTTTCATCAAGCTTTCCGGAAATGAGAGCCTCTATCCTTTCCTTACTCTGAATGGAGAAATCGGATGCGAACCGTCGCTGCGGTCGTCTGCTGAGGCTTGACGGGAATCGAGCCAGGAAGGCAATTGGTCGCTGCGCCATGCCCAGCCGGCAGGCCAGGCAGATGCGCGACAATTGCGCACTCCGGGGGATCATTGACGAAGAGTTTGAAAGATTGGAAGAGGTTGCAACATGTTGTCCTGCCCTTTTCACCGCTTCGGCATGATTTTCATGGGTTAGCATCACGACGGAGGCAGCGAGCTGCTCGAAATTTTGCGACCCTGCTGGCTTATCGATAAGCCCTTTGATTATGATGCAGGGCCCAGGCAGGACAACGCGCTTGGCACGACTTGGATGGTGCGCGTCAGTTCGACGACGTCTACTGCTCTGCCCCACCGCATTGTCGATTGTCGTTCATAGATTGATGCTAAACCTGTATGTTACAACTCATAAGACTGTCATCTAGCGTAACAACCTCTATTTTGAATAAAGAAAGACATCATTTTCTCAATTCAGGTCTACGTCTTGTAACAATCTCTACAATGCCTCCATCCGCAAGTAGAAGACGGCCGGTAAGCTGATCTGTCTCAACCACATCCGCGAAACTGAATTTTAAGTCTTTTGCTTCAAAGGTAGATGATGAGGAGTTGGAGTTTGACCCTCGACCCCGACAAAGACCGTTCAATGATCGACTTGATGGTCATGAAGCCGGATACGACTCTGATGGAATGAATGAGGAAGGACAGGCCGAGAGCAGAGCCGATGAACAACTAGCAAAGAAACTCGTGCGGTATGCCCTGTCGTGCGAGTTCTCACGAACACCTATACGACGAGACGGAATCAAAGAACGAGGTAAATCCAAGCTCGAGCTCGTGCCGCGTGTGCTCTTTTCTCAGAAGCTTACATCTCCATCTGTGTTAGTACTCGGAAACCAAGGCCGATCATTCAAGAGGATATTTTCCCTCGCTCAGCAGCAACTGAGACATGTATGGGGGATGGAGCTCAGGGAGCTGCCAGTCAGAGAGAAAATGTCGCTGCAAGAGAAGAGACAAGGTGCGTCCCAAAATAATTATAGAAAGCACGAAACGGCGTGGAGAAACTAACTGAGCGGTTCGCAGCCATGAGAACAAATTCACAACCCAAGATCGGATCGGGCGCCTACATATTGACATCCACCCTACCCGAAGCATACCGAAGCGCAGCCATAATCGCCCCCTCGAAAATACCGAGCGCAGACGACGAGGCGACCTACGTGGCGTTCTACACCCTTGTAGTTTCCCTGACCTGGCTCAACGGCGGCGAACTGAGCGAACAGAAGCTCAAGCGATACCTCCTGCGGCTGAATGCCGATCAGAATGTCTCGAGCGAGAAGACTGATATGACGTTGAAAAAAATGGAAAAGCACGGATATGTTATTAAGAAGATCGAGCGTCCACCCTTGGGACAGGATGGAGATCAGACAATTACTTGGCACGTTGGACCTCGAGCAAAGGAAGAGATTGGTATCGACGGAGTGATGGGTATGGTGCGAGAGGTATATGGGGGCTCGGACGATGAGCTGGAGAAGAAACTGAGAGCCAGTTTGGGACTGAAGGAGAGTAACAATTTCAGAGATGGTCCAGATCAAGCAGAGGCAAGTCAATAGCGGGACCTGGAGAAACGAGACCCTGAAATGATGGGAACCCGGGTGTGCAGGCGCCGGCGCCAAGATCGATTTCAGGAAAAAAAAAAAAAACCGGATGAGAATTGGATAGTCTCAAAGGGGGGAAAAGATTCATGTGAAATCTCCGCGTCCGCGGGTATTTCCTAAAATCAACGTCGTTCAAATACACAAACGATCACAGCAACGCCGTCAAACTCCATGCAAAACCCTGTCAAAAGTCCCAAATAGCTTCGGTCTCGGCTTCGGCGAATGTCTAATCTTCTCGCGGTGGCGGTGGGCCTACCGGCTGAATCATTTTCTTTTGCGAGCAGAAATGTTACTATGACAGTAGACGATTGATTGTTGCGTGCTGCATCAGAGGCGGAGACGTACCCGAATCATCCTGGCGCGGACCTTGACCAGCGGCTCATTCTCCGCAAGAGCAACGTAGGCAAGAAGAGGTCGATGACCTGCGATGGAGGCATATGTGTCTCGTTGCAGGTTCGTTCGCCATTCCCAGCTCGTGGTGTCGGGGTGGCCAGTTCCGATGTACTTGGCCTGCAGGCGCTCGAGTTCTTGTTGGGTACGGAGCTTGTCAGCCTATTACGGTTGACGAAGTAAATTAGCCATGGAATTCGACTCGAAATTGCGGTGAACGGTGGAAGAGGGATTTATTTGGCTTGTTGTGGACTCTGGACGAACCATATTTGATTGAGTATTCGAGTATGTCAAGCGTATATTTGCGCGCAGACTGAATATGAGGGTATCACCCGTCAAGCACCTCTTCGTATGAAGCAAATCGCGGTGGGGCGCGCCGCTTGAACTTCGGCGCCTTGACGCGCCGTCCTCAGCGGCATGGTTTGGCAGCTGTTCGAATAATAACCAGCAAGCGCTCCAGTATCATTCTCCCGCTCCATACATTCTCTTCCTTTTTATATATATCCGCTTTACAGTTTATTCTCACAAAACCAATCCCTTGCTACGAAGGACAGTCTTTTTTTTTTTTTTTTCGTTGTTTTTCGTTATTTTTCTCAAAGGAGCCCCAAGCTTATTGGAACAGCTCAGTCAACGTCCCTTGCACTCTCTATCAACCACTCACTCACACGTCTCGCCCTCAAGCCTGGTGGTCGATGTTGAACCAACCACGGCATATGTCATAGTCAGGGCTTGGCAAAGATATCTCTGCGTCATCAAAAGGAGGAAGGGTCCACCATTAAGATGGCAACTCCGTCGAGTCATTCCATGCCCGAGCATTGGACAGAGCTCAGTGTCTCGAAGCGACAAAAGGCACTCTGTTTAGAACAAGTAGCAGCATTGAAAGCATCATGCAAACAGAATTGTGGCAAGAATAACGTGACAGAGTGTCACGAGTGCTATGGGAAAGTGCTGGACCGACTGCGGTCAAGGTACAGCGAGAGCGAGAAAAGGGAATGGTTTGCCCAGCGACGAGCATTCATGCATGAACTTGACGGCCTATTTCAGGACGCCAAGGATGGCAAGCGGAGCATCAAGTCCATCGAAGCCAGAATCGAGTCCGAAAAGGAGGCATGGTATCGATGGGTTTTGCGCAAGTACCCCGAGTTCATCGCGGTTTCCGACCGCGGCGTCAACAGGGATGAGATCAGAGGCATGCTTGACGACCCAGATCGATCACGCGAGGAACTAGTCCAGACCATGCTTGAAGGCATAGGAAAGCCACCAAACTGGCCATCTGACGTGGACGAGTTTGCGGAGAGGGTGAGTGCGACAAAGGACAGCGCGGACCTGAAGAAGCTTTACATGGCAGAATTCTTCATCAATCAATCGACTGGGCAGGTTCTGGAGAATGCCGAAAAGTATCTGGAGGACTACAAAAGCAGCGACAGCATGGAACTAGAGGACATTATGGATAAAATTGTCGTCGACCTTCAAAAAAGCCGAAGCGCGCAGCCACAGCGGGATAATCACATGAGGAGGCTGGACGAGCTGCGAAGGGCCAAGACAGCATTTGAGCAGAACAGAATGCAGGCTAAGAGCCTCAAGGGAACTCAGGCTGGAAGTGCGAAACCCGAGCTCTATGACCTCCCACCTTGCTTGGTCTGCGGGAAAGAAGTGTCGACCAGCGATGTCCTCTCATGTGCCATCTGTCAGGCTTTGGTTCAGATTGGTGGTGATGCTAAGCTCACGGTATACTGCTCGGAAGATTGTTTCGGCAGAGGTCATGTAAGTGGACAAAAAGACTTGATAGGCCGCTATGTTGTTCAAGGGAAAAAAAAAAAGAAGAAGAAGAAGAAGAAGAAGAAATGCTAAGGTGTCGATTGCTGACTGGATGTGTAGGATGGCCATGTGGATTCAACACACGACTGTGAAGCAGGTGACCGATGTGTGCAACTCAGTGATGAGGACGTGGAGATGGACGACGGGACACCGACAACAGTTTGTTGCAACGAGTGCCTCGACCTGAAGAAAGCAACGCTGTACTGCTCTGAACGATGTGCCGTTGCAAATATTGGCAGGCATCGATTTGGGAAGCACGGAGCCAAGACTGCGGCCGCAGAAATAGCACGGAGCCTCGTCACTCCATTGCACCAGTTCGTGGAGGCCACTTTGACCGACCAGAATCCAGGCTTGCAAATGAGCCCAGTGAATTAGGCGCTGTTGATTTTGCGTCGCTGGGGACCTGTTTTGGCGGTCTGGACAAGACGGAGCGAGATGGTGTTTGGCGTCAACTGTTTTCCGGGCGATACCCCATGATTAGCACATGCTTTGATGAGAGAGCGACTTTTTTTT
>SRPW01000809.1:0-15371 GCA_018360225.1 Claviceps pusilla | reverse complement strand
AGATCCCAGGTCACCAGGAAAAAATTTCTTTCTCATACTCCCTAGCGCAAAAAAAAAAAAGAAAAAAGAAAAAAAAGAAAAAAAAAAAAAAAAAAAAGAAAAAAAAGAAAAAAAAAAGAATTGCCATTCCACTGTATTCGCAGCTTACATGGTAGGTACGTCCATGCATATGTAAATAACATTCCAACGCATGCACATGCACATGCAATATCGCATCATGCAAGGTAGCATTAGAACAACCGGCCCCGTGGCAGCGAAATATGCACTCCTACCTACCCTTGATATAAAACCTTGTGGACTCCTGAACTCATGATGCTGGAAGTCTTGAGGATGAGCCTGGGTTTTTAAGGAAAATATGGTCTTGGTCTTGGCGGGCAGAAAGAGACAACAACCTGATATTAGAAATTACACCCGTTACATTAATAACTGCAGCCGCATGTACTATGTATCTATACATGTATGTATGGTACTTTTGTCTGTTTATCCCTCTCTCTTGTGCTGGCTAGACCTTCACTTGTCCACATGGGCGGGATAGGGTCCCCCTGACATAGCATCCCTCAGACCCTCACAAGCTGCGCTGGTGGTCTAATGAAGTCGTTGTTATCCACTCGGCTTCTATTCCATTACCCTTTTATGAAGCGAATTTGCCTTGTGTTAGAAAGCTTTGGCCTGCCTGCCCGATGCTCGGAGTCCTGTTGGGTCAAAATTCCGGTTCCGCTATTATCAAGGCGGCTGTTGATTAGCGGCCTCCACGAGGCCAAAATGACTAATGTGTTACATCCAGAAGGAGCTGATGATGTATTCGGGATCTATCTAGAAATGCTCACACCACACAAAATGTATGGTATGGGGATATCTGGCAAGATGCCTGAGATACGAGACTAAACGAGGGCATGGCGGTCCGAGGGTTCCGAAGAGCTTAGGCTAAGAGGAACCTAGGAATCTCGCGATACGTAACATAATGTTACATTCTGTTGGTGTCGATGACGGAGTCTTCCGTCCAGATCAAGGATTATGGACGCACAAAGTGCCTGCTGTTATGGGAGTTGCTCCTGATAGGCATCCATGCACGTCTGCTTGCGGGCATCTCGAGCAGAATCCACCATCCTGCTCAGTAAAATATAAATTGCTCGCCTTCTCCTTGTCCAGTCACTTGGGTATATCGCTTCCTCTTCAATCTCGTCTCAACTTGCTTCGGTTTCTTCCAGCGGTCCTCCAATAGCACCACCTCCTGAGCCTCTTTTCCTTCTACTGAACAAGTCCTCGCCCACAAACACGCAACAACCAAATATCCCCGCCATCATGCAGTTCAAAACCCTGAGCCTGGGCCTCGTGAGCCTTCTTAGCATGGGTCTCATGGCGTCTGCTCAGCCCGTCGACCAGCCCGTGGACAAGGCGGCCTCGAATGTGGACAAACTGTCCCATACCACCAAGTGGTCTCCTAATGAGCCAGCATGGTTTTCGATCACGGACAGCCCGGGAGTCGCGGCCCGGGATCTCTCCGTCCGCGCTCCTGACTGGACATCTCCCCACGTCAGGCGAGCCTTTGCCGTCGGCCTGG
The DNA here is from genome assembly GCA_018360225.1 of Claviceps pusilla. Taxonomy (NCBI): domain Eukaryota; kingdom Fungi; phylum Ascomycota; class Sordariomycetes; order Hypocreales; family Clavicipitaceae; genus Claviceps; species Claviceps pusilla. The sequence continues at coordinate 13,810 of SRPW01000809.1, read as the reverse complement.
GCTCTCAGTTGGTCACCGGTGCAAATTGGGTCTTCGAAATGTGGGTAAACCACGATCAAAGTTTCCGTCTCTGGCGATCAGAGGTGTCCGGTAGCACCAACCTATTTCAGCCCAATGTGGTTGTTCCGGCCATCAACACCCTTGCCACGACTGTATATGAATGGACTGGCAAGGCAGCGTTTCAGATGACGGGCTTTGTTGGTGATGCAGAGCTCGTCGTTGACTTCGTGGCAGAAGTTGTCGCTTCTTCCACTAGCTGTTTTATCCTGAAAATGTTGGAATACCCGACTGCCAAGCTCGCCGGCGCCAGTATTCCCGTCACGAGCTGGACGTTCAACTCTCAGGATGCTTAAGAAGTATCGACACGGCTTGTGTCTGACGAATAGCAGACACGCGCGCGCGAGCAGTCAGTCCTTTTGTGGGGAAGAGAATCTCCGTTTGGTTTTTTGTTTCTGAAACAAGGATCTTGGGGAACCCGCCGAGGGTGGAGATGGGGGACGATATCTACCTATGTATGTACATGGCTACAAATTCGATCAGGAACTGACTTGATTTTATGTTATTGAACGGTCTTCATGTTATCAAAGTACCTTTAAGATTATAGGAGAGTTAGAAATCATCATTCTTGACGTATTCAGTGGAGTTTCTTTTCCCAGACAATTCTGTCGTATTCGTATCATATCTTGCTGCTTTGCGATGGACCAGTTTTTGTCTTTTTCTTTCTTTCTTTCTTTCTGTGTTTTTTCCACTTCAACTTTTTTGGAACTTTGAGCCCCGCCCCCAGGCGACTAGACATGCAATATAAATTAATCCCGTATGGAAATCGTGATGGGGACCACGATTGCCTGCCGCACTGGGATATCATGGAGGTTTATTATGTGCCTCACCATTGAATGTGTCACAATTTCCCGACGTGGGGCGTGAGGAATTGAGATAATAACATGTTTACTCGGGGAGAAAAGTAGAAAAAGTGGAAGTAGTAATTTTGAAGTAGAAAGAGTAGAAGGAGTAAGCATTTCTTCTATAGATAAAGATAGAACTCTGAAAGCTCTTGATAATACTACAGATCTTGACTGTTTCAAGTACCACTGGGTGCTTTGCTTGGCTCCAGTGGAGACTGATGGAACTGCACGGTAAATAGTACATCTGTTTCCCTATAAATGAGGACATCGTTTTCCGGATATCGTTTTCCGTAATTTGCTAAGACTACACACCGTGGTAAGACGCACATAGCACCTCCATGCCCGCTGCACGTAGCGATGGAATAGATCGAAAATCTAGCTCTTCTGAACCCCGGGGTATTCCGAGGTGTCTGGTGCTATCCGGACAGCGAACCGCCTTTCATCACATTCGCTTGGTTGCCGAGAAGACTACACCTTTGCATCGACGGCCTTTTCTTCGACGGACTGCAGTGTGGCTTGGAGTGCGTCACATCTCTGCACGGAAGCATGATGTCATTCTCTATCCTCTTGATGCCGAGAAGGCTGCACCATTATACTCATCCACGTTTATTTACTCGCCGATTGGAAGCTACTCGGCCTCCTCCAATAACCTGTTGTATCAGTGTGGATAGGTACGGAGGTGCGGCCTTCTCGGCAGTGGGCACCAAGGGGATCTGATGAAGGATGCTCCAGCTACGTCGATATGTATCGGCTGGGTATCTCCGGCGAGATGCCGCGAGACATGAGGCTAGATCCGCGTGTTTTGGAGAGATTTAGGCTATGAGGACCCTAGGAATCCCGCCATGTGCAACACCTCCCCCGTAAGTGATAGCCGATCAACTAGGCCACGCTATCTACGAATCTAAAGGTCTGGTAAACGAAAAGGAATTGCGGGAAATAATCCACTTGGGCCAGTATGTTGAAGCTGACGCTGTGCCAAGAGTCCGTCATGTCTCATCAGGTAGTCAGTCAGAGTAGAGTCTTGGCGGTTCCAGAAACTAGGAGATCGCGTCAAGAGCTCCTTCCTCCCCCCTTTCTTTTTTTTTTTCCCCCTTTCTTTCTTTTCGTTATACGAGTGTTAAAGTGTCGCCATGTTCGTGGCTACCGAGTCGTGCGCCGAGACTGACAGTGGTCCATTTCCACGCCTCATTGCCAACGCGGTGGGTTTACATTTACTGTTATTGAAAATGTCTCAAGTATGCTCTAGCTACCTCCAATGCATGGAAAACATACGGAATGGGCAAGGACATAAGGCTGGATAGTAGGTCGCACGGTCCGTGGATTCCGATTGGGATGTGAGATTGAGGAACCTAGGAATTCCGCGATGCGTAACAAACTCCAGAGTAGCTGCCACCGACCTTCCAAAACAATATAGCACGGGTTGCTCCACATTCAGGACCATAATGGCAATCATTATTTAGTCTAGCAACACCCTTCTGTGAGCAGTTATAAGCGGCGCGGTGCGTAGATGTTGTGTGTTATCTACCCCCTCCCACCACGCGTAGCGGTCGTGGCTCGTGTGCTCATAGAGCGTGGTGCCACATGCAATTTCGGGCCCACATGCATTGATCTGGGTGCCTGAGGCACCACGCGCAGACCTGGGCCATTCCCCGTCCCCTCAACGCGACGCCCAACTGACTGCTCAATCGCGTAACGGGGCTGAGGGAGGACGCGTCGTACCGCCCCAGCAACGACGACGACGACGACGACGACGACGACAACGACGGTGACGACGACTTCCTACCACGCGAACAGCTTTCGGGCCAGGCCAAGACTTCGCTAATTGTCTCCCCCGATGTTGCGCATACGCGCCCGCGCAGCCCATCATGTACATTAAACAGATCATCATCCAGGGCTTTAAAAGGTATGCGGCGCACTGCACCCCCGTCAAACAATGTCCAAGTCGTTAAATAACATGCCCGCAGCTACAAAGACCAGACTGTCATTGAACCCTTCTCCCCGAAAACGAACGTCATCGTCGGTCGCAATGGCTCGGGGAAGAGCAACTTCTTCGCAGCGATGCGCTTCGTTCTTAGCGATGCTTACACCCAGATGAGTCGAGAAGAGCGGCAAGGTCTCTTGCACGAGGGTTCCGGCTCCGCTGTCATGTCCGCCTACGTCGAGATCATCTTCGACAATAGCGATGATCGCTTCCCTACAGGCAACAAGGAAGTCGTACTGCGCCGAACCATCGGATTGAAGAAGGACGAGTACTCGGTGGACCGAAAAGTCGTGACCAAGACAGACGTGATGAATCTGCTGGAGGCTGCCGGATTCTCTCGGTCAAATCCCTACTACATCGTCCCTCAGGGTCGCGTCACAGCATTGACCAGTATGAAGGAATCCGACAGACTGAATTTGCTGAAAGAAGTGGCCGGTACCCACGTGTACGAGGCACGTCGTGCAGAGTCGTTGAAAATCATGCACGAGACCAACAATAAACGAGAGAAGATTGACGAGTTACTCGAGTACATTAAAGAACGACTGGCGGAGCTCGAGGAGGAAAAAGAAGAACTGCGCGGCTTTCAGGACAAGGACAGGGAGCGGCGATGTCTGGAGTATGCGTACCACCATCGCGAGCAAGTAACCATCCAGTCTGCCCTGGAGGACATCGACGGTGCCAGACAGGATGGTCTCGATACCAATGACTCGAGCCGCACAGAGTTTCTCAAAGGAGAGAAGGCCATTTCAAAGCTCGACGCCAAGATCCACAATCTGCAGCGGGATTTGGAACTGCTCCAAATTGACCGCCGTCAACATGAGGAGGACAGACGAGACTGCGCCAAGGCGCTTGCCAAAGTGGAACTCAAGGCCAAGAATCTAAAGGACGGGCAGTCGGCGCAGGAGCAAGCGCGAGCGCAGCATGAGGCCGAGTTGCTCTCCGTCCGGTCCGAGATAGCACAAAAGGAAACACAGCTGGCTCAGATTCTACCTGAATACAAGAAGAAGAAGCAGGAAGAAGATGAAATCAGGAGGCAGCTGGACACGGCGGAAGCGTCAAGGGCGCGCCTATTCGCCAAGCAAAGCCGCGGCTCACGATTCAAGAACAAGACGGAGCGGGACGTCTGGTTGAGACAAGAAGTCGAGGAGTTGAACCTCACAATCAGCGCACAAAAGGCGAACAGGTTGGAAGCGGAAGAAGAGCTTGCCAGAGTGCAAGAGGCCATCCAGCAGACTGAGGAAGAGGTCGCGCATCTGAGATCTCGACTAGCCAATTGGAGCGGTGACAGGGTCTTGATGGTCGAGGAGGTAACCCAAGCCAAGGTGACTCTGGATAGGCTGAACGACGAACGGAAGCTTATTCGGCGTGAGGAGGACAAACTGAACTCTGTCATTGCCAATGCCCGCCAGGAAAAGGACCAAGCTGAGCGGGAGCTGTCGCACGCGGTAGATGGCGCAACAGCCCGCGGACTGGCTACTATTCGCCGTTTGAAGCAGGAGCAGGACATTCCCGGCGCCTACGGAACGCTGGCGGACTTGCTGGAAGTCAACGATGCCTACAGACTGCCCGTCGAACAGACTGCTGGGGCAAGTCTGTTCCATTACGTTGTCGACAACGCCGAAACAGCCACCTATCTGGCGGACTACCTGTACAAACAACACGGCGGTCGTGTCACCTTCATGCCGCTGGCGCAGCTCCGACCACGTCAGGTCAACTTTCCTCGCTCCAATGACGCGGTTCCCCTCATCAGCAAGATCAAGTACGACCCCAAGTTTGACAAGGCCTTTCAGCAGGTGTTTGGAAAGACGGTCGTGTGTATCAATCTCGCAGTCGCAGCCCAATACGCGCGCAGCCACGGTGTCGACGGTATCACCGCAGAAGGCGATACAACCAACAAGAGAGGTGCAATGACTGGTGGTTATATCGATCCCCGCAAATCACGCCTGGAGGCTGTTCAATCAGCCAACAAGTGGCGGGAAGAGTACGAGAAGCTGATTGCTCAATCACGCGATTTGCGCCACCAGATCGAGCGCAAGGATCAAGATATCACAGCAGCCATGTCGGAACTGCAAAAGAAGGAGCAGCAATTAAGACAAGCGGACGACGGGTTTGAGCCGCTCAAACACGAACTGCGAAACAAGTCTGCCCATGTTGAAAACGAAAGATCTCAACTCGACGCCGCAATCAAGCGCCGCGAAGCTGTAGAGAAGAACATGAACGGATTCATGGAGGAAGTGGCCGCGCACGAAGCCGAGATAGGAACCGACTTCAAGAAGAGTCTGACTTCAGCGGAGGAGAGAGAGCTTGAGCAGCTCAGTACCACAACGCAGCAACTGCAGAAGCAATGGAACGACTTGAGCAAAGAACGGAGAGCGCTGGAGAGGACCAAACAACTTCTCGAAGTCGATCTGCGCCAGAACCTACAACTGAAACTGGACCAGCTGAACAGCCAGGCGTTTGAGAACTCGACATCAGGAGGCGCGTCCGGAGGCATGAAGGAAGCCCAGCGAGAACTCAAGACGGCCCAGAAGGCCTTGAAAATCACCGAAGCCAGTCTTCAGGAGACAGAAGACAAGATGGACAGCGTGACGGGTCAGATTGACCAACTGAGCACGGAAAAATCGGAGCGAGAGCAAATTCAAAACGAGCTCTCTGCGAGAATAGAGAAACAACAAAAGAGAATGGAGAAGACTCTGCAGCGCAAGGCCCTTCTCACCGCACAGGCAGCAGAATGCGCGAAAAATATCAGGGACTTGGGCGTGCTTCCCGAAGAGGCGTTCGACAAGTATGAGAATATGGAAGCCAGCTCGGTGAGTTTGACACAAACAGAGAGAGGGGGGGAGAGAGGGGGAAAGAAAAAAAACATGGTGTACTGATGTTATATCTCATGTTTTTTAGATCACAAACAAGCTGAAAAAGGTCAATGAAGCGCTCAAAAAGTACAAGCACGTCAACAAGAAGGCCTTTGAGCAGTACAACAACTTCACCACCCAACAAGATCAGCTCATGAAGCGTCGCAAAGAACTGGACGCTTCTCAAGATTCCATTGAGGAGCTGGTTGAACACTTGGATCGACGAAAGGACGAAGCCATTGAGCGCACTTTCAAGCAGGTGTCCAAGGAGTTTGCCACCATCTTTGGCAAACTTGTTCCGGCTGGACACGGTCGATTGGTCATCCAGAGGAGAGCTGATCGTCGCCAAGACATTGACGAGTCCGATGAGGAAGCCCGTGGTAGTGTCGAGAATTATACTGGCGTTGGTATCAGCGTGTCCTTTAATTCCAAGGAGCTTGATGAGCAGCAGAGAATTCAGCAGCTCAGTGGTGGACAAAAGAGTACGTTTTTTTTTTTCGCCATCAATGATATGTTTTTGTCAAAAATCAACAAAACAATGGCAATCCTTTGTCATCTTTTCTTTATGCCTTTTTTCTTTATTTTCATTTTTCTTCCCTGTTCTAACTTGTACCTTCAGGCTTGTGTGCATTGTGCCTCATCTTCGCACTCCAACAAACAGAAAGCAGCCCCATGGTCATCTTTGACGAAGTCGACGCCAATCTAGACGCCCAGTACCGAACTGCCGTCGCATCACTGCTGGAATCCATCTCCAACGAGGCGGGCACCCAGTTCATCTGCACCACTTTCCGACCCGAGATTGTCCACGTGGCGGACAAATGCTACGGCGTGACGTTTCACAACAAGACAAGTTCCATCAACTGCGTGCCCGCGACAGAGGCTCTCAGCTTCGTGGAGGGCCAAGCCAAGCCCACTGGCACGTCATGAGATGGGGAGTAAATAACCTAGCGTATAAGAAGAAGAAAAATGAGGGTGGTGGTAAACCTTTTTTGGCCCACGTTCCATTGCAATGGACCCATTTTTGGGATACCAGAAGGGGGGAAGGCGTTCTGGCGTTGAAGGACAACTTTCGAGAAGTACGGAGGGGAGGGCTGGAAAGGGGAGGGGGGGTTGTTTGTTGTTGTGGCGTCCAATATACCTTGTCTATATGAGGACAGCTTGGCTCAGATGCATTTGCTGTGTTACCAAATGATGAACCTTTTTGTTTTTTTGTTTGTTTTTCCCTCCCTCTCTTCCCATATGTATATATTTTTTCTCATCTACCCGGTCAGCTTCCTTGAGTTATACAGACGGCGCACGCCAGCGCAATAGGCCCGAACACCACACAGGAAGAACCAGAAGGGGAAAAAAAGGCAATCAAAAAAGAAGTGTGAAACGAACTTTTGGAGGATGTTTTTTCTTTTCTTTTCTTTTTTTGCCCATTATTTTGGTATTTTTTGTTCTGCTAGATTTTCTTTTCGGTCTTTCGTCGGTATACTCGGTGGGACGTACCCTACGTCATGGCATTGAATATGGTGGCTTGATTCTATCCCCCACAAGAACAGGATACCCAAGGTTGCGAGGACGTTCCGGACGAATCCTACAGGGTCAAGGTATCTTTTGACAAGCAGGTTTGACTTTACTGTACAAGATGTATATACCATTTCTAGTGTACAAGGATGTGTGCCATGTGAAAGCAATGACTCATTGTACATGATTCGTCCTTTTTTTTTTGTTTGATTTTGCCCTCATTTCATTTCGTTTTTGTTTTGTGCCCTTCTTCCTTCCTTCGCAGTACTCCGCTCTCTATGTCTAACTTGCTTCTGTCCGTCTGCCCATCTGACCCATCCCAGTCTGGTACCCAGATTACCTGTTTGACATCATGTTTCGCACACCCCGGAAATACTCTGGCGACAGCTCCTTTTCCAGTTCCTCCCTCGTCAACCACTTGAAGTCGGTGTATCCAAAGGGATTGTTCTTCAAATCAGCCTGGCCGGCCATGATTCGACCCTTGAGAAAAAAGGTTTTTTGACCCTTTTCGGTGATGGATCCGTCGGGGTCTTGACGGGGCTGCTTGACGACGTGCGCGACGGGGACGCGGCCGACGATCCAGGTATTCATGTTGACGCCGGCGGCTTGGTCCAGGACTCGTTTGGCGGTCTATATTTTTTTCTTTGGTCAGCATCGCATGTCGTGGTTTTGATATGGCGAGTTGGCGGGGCAAACAAGAAGAAACCGAGAAAGGGGGGGTGAAAATAAAGCATTTACAAATAAACAACAACCGAAAGAAAGATAAGAAAAGCACACACAACCGACATAAGGAAACGCTTACCTCGTGCAGATCTTCGTCCTTGGCAACCACATCTGCAGGGAACCCCCAGCCATCCTCGTTCTTGACCACCAAGTACAGCGTCTTATCGAGCTGCCGATCCAGTCTCCTTACATCGCCCTTCTTATCAGCCTCGGTCTCTCTCTCCATGGGCCTCTCGACGGGCACCCTGTCCTCGGGTTTAATGACTTCAGCATCGTCGCTCACACGGGCCTCGGCATCCTTGAGCAGACACTCCAGCACGCTCTCCTGGCTGCTTAGGTCGTCGCCGACCTTGAGCTCGTCGTCCCACGCCTTGGAGCTCTTGCCGTTGTACACGCCAATTTCCTTGGCGACGGTGCCCTTGCGCTCCTCTACCTTGAGGTTCCAGTCTAGCCGGCGAGCCGTGTCAGGCTTGAAGTAGATGCTCGTGATGAAGGGCGTGTTGAGTCTCTCCTCCAGGCGCTTCTGATAGAAGAAGAAGGCGTTTTCGAAAGAGTGAAGCTTGCGCGTCAGAAGGGGCGGCCGGGTGAGGATGAGGCCGGATCGGACATCGTAGGGCGGAGGCGCTCGTGTTGGCGACGGCGGGACGACGTCTTCTGACGGAGGCGGAGATGTCTGGGAGCTTGTGACGGTGGTGGCCGAGTATAGACGGGTAGGTACTCGGATGAAGCTTGTGGCGCATCGGGAGCACACATTGGGCGTTCCTGTGTGAAGAGGGTTTTTTTTTTTAGTTCTTTGGTCTTTGACAAGGTTCAAACATGTTACTGCTGCTTTGGAGCATCACATCTTTCGCCCGTCTGTCCCATCCGTGCCTTGGCCACAGTGGTCCGATGAATTGACCAAAATTCTTTTACGTACCTCCCAGGATGGATTGCATGGCGCGCCGTCCTCTGCTTGAGGCAGTCATTATGGTAAACAACGACGGCGACGTGTGCGTGGCCCTGATGTTCTCGAAAGAAAGATGCAATGCCCGGCTTCTCAATACCGGCGGACAATGACCACTCTTGTTTTCGCGTCTCTTCCAACCTTCTTCTTTTTTTTTTTTTTTGGCCCTGGCTTCGCTCGTAGCCGCGAGTTCCTACCCGCGCAGCTTTGCTGCAGTGCAGGCACGTACTCTGCACAACAAGGGGGACTGGCTTAGCTAATCATTCCTCCGCGGTGGAGCGAGCGTCCCGTTTTTTTTTTGAGCGATGATGGCCTGAGGCAGCATTTCCCGGCAGGCGTTCCATACAAATATGCTAGGCCCATCTCCCACTTTTTCCATTTTCCCTCTCCTCTCCTACCAAGGCACCATTTACCTTATCGTCAAGACCTGTTTCCACCTCCAGAACGTCCTGATCATTTACGAGTGCCAAGAGTGAATCCCAGAGCAGTCTTTTTCGCTAGCGGTGCCTGCCTTTTAAAGAACTTTTATACCGGGCTCTGTTAGATAGATACTGCTGACAGGCACAATCCTGCCGTTCAATCAGTGTTGCGATGATTGCGATGAATGCGTGTCCTCCACTACCGCGCTCTGTCCGCCTCCTCGATGTGGGATTCCACATGACTGAGATCTACCTCACGCTAGGAACCTGATTTCTTGCGTTCCCTATTCTTTGGGATGACATCGTGGGCATGAAGCCCTCGAGCAGAATCTGGGTCTGAGCTCAAGAGAAGAATTTGAGGCTGCAAATGCGCGCGCTTGGGAAAAGGGAATAAAAATCTTTCCCAACTCGTGTTCCTCGTTGCACAAGTCTCCCTCATTTGAAACCAGTCGAGTTCTTGGCTAAATATGTTTAGGTATTGAAACATTGCTTTCTATGGCAATTACCGTCGTGAAAAATCGCCTTCGTTCAAATAACGGTTTGCTGGCTTCTACAGCCAACGCTACAAAATGATAATGCACCGTTCAAGCGATATATAATTACAATGTCGTCCCTCATTCCTCATCTCGACTGAAACATGAGCATGTACCTTCTTCGATACTGTGATCAGATACAATCCAAATCTCGCCTAATTTTTTTTTCTTACGCCATCAAACTTCGTGTCCAAAGCGGAACAGATCAGACAATCCTCTTTGATGAAAACAATTTACAAAAAGTGAAAAGGCACCAAAACAAAAAAAAATAAAAAAAAATGTTGGGTATATTATCACCGTGACGGCTGTCCGCTGAACCTGAGGAGAAGAAGGGAAAAAAGAAAAAAGCCACGCCAGGTGCCGAAGCAAAGTCCCTGTATTGTGTCTGTGTGTGTCTGTGTTTATTGTGTGTACACCTGTGATTATGCTGAGAGTGCGGAGACGGCCTGAGCCACCTCTTGTGTGGCTCTTTTCTCCCAAGTTCGCCGGGATTGTTCATCGAGCGAAGATGCGTCTTTCACTTCGTCATAGAGTTTTCGCGAAATGTCTCGATTTATGGTTGCGTACTGCTCGTTGGTCAACTTTCGGGCGCGCCAATGGGGCTGAAGAGCAGATTTGACAATGTCGTTAATGTTCTTCTTCTCTTCTTGCGTCATGGTACAGCGCGTTGGCGATGAGTCCTCGGTTCGAGACGAGACGTTCTCAGCGCGACGAGGTCGAGGCTGACGCAACTCGAGGGGGCGAGAAACGATTTTAGCGGCTGGGCGCGCTTCGACTTCGGCATGATCACTGTTGGACCGGGTGGGGGAGTAATTCGCAGGAGGATATCGAGGTTCAATGTGGGTGCTGAGGGATAACGTCGGAGATGTAGGTCGACCGCCGAGACTGGGAATCGGGGGCGGAGTCAGAGACAGAGCTCTGGGACTACTGTGAAAGGATGGCGAGGGCGAGAGAGCCGGTGACGAAGCTTCCGGAGGAACCCGCCAGCTTGGCGACATTGCGGGCGTGTCGTCCTCGGAGACGGGGTTTGGCTCCAAAGGTTCCAATTCTTTGAGCAGCGATGAGACCAGGGGAGTGTTGGTCTCTAGGCGAGTGACGCCATTCCGCAGCGAGGCTGTTTCGTTCGTTGGACGTAGGTTTGACTGGCCCAAAGTGGTGGGAAACGCGGCGGACGGGGCGGAAGGAGCGGATGATGAGGCCTCAGCCTGCGTGGGTAGCCTCCTGGTTCGTGGACGCTTCAACTTTCTCTCTGGTTCTTGCAGCGGCTCTGCCGGTGACGCAGTGACAGATCGGCTCTTGCGCTTTCGAGCTGCTGCGGCGCTAGACTCTGCATCCCTGGCACGGTCAAAGGCACCCCAGGCACGTCGTTCATCACGAGTCTCCTGGACGGGCGAGGCGGGAGGTCGCAGGCGTTCACTGATTTGTGGTGGGATAGTGCTGGCAAACGTCTCTCGAGCACCGAGTCGATTGGCAATGTCCATGCGCTGCTGCCACCGTTGCAGCTCTCGGCGATCGAGCTGCTGAAAGCGACGAAATTGCTCGAGCTCATCGTCCTCATCATCATGATTATCGAGATCGAGATCGCTCATCTCGTAGAAGCGACCCGAGAACTGGCCCCAGGCGCCCTGCCATTCGGCGTTTCGAGCTTGTCTGCGGGCCCTTCTGAGACGTTGGCGGGTCCGTACATGAAAGCCTCGTACTTCCCGAGGATTTGGACGTTGAAGGGACACCTGAGGCCTCGGAGAGGTAGGCTCGGCATCATTGCGATCGGGAGAATCAGGACGATCGTCTGTGAGATGGAATAGGTGAGCACATTCCATGCAATACCAGTCGCCATCAGGAACACGATCCAGGCCGATGCAATGCGTGTGGTAAGCAGCGTCACAGCTGTCGCACAACAACAAAATATCCTCTCGCTCAGCTGAGTTGCATATGGGACAAGGGTTGCCTTCGTCCTCTTCCTCTTCTGCGATGTTATCACCTAGCCAGGTCTGGACATCGAATTCGGCAACTTGTTTTCTGTCTTTTACGTCGTACGTAGAGATTGCGGTGCCTGTGGAAGAAAAAAGTCAGCCAAGATGAAATTTTTTTTTGGCTTTCCCATGATATCCTGATTGTCTCGTTTATGTAATTGGTTTTTCTTTTCTTTTTATTTCTTTTCTTTTCTTTTCCGTCTCCTTCTTATGCCCCGCCCAGCTTGCATTGCTGGAAAGTGGCGAGGACGTAACGATAGCATCATGGGTTGTTTGAACGGGGGTTTGGTGGTGCTATACATACCATCAACACCGTTGTAAACGCGAACGAAATGGAATGGTGTTCTGCAAATGGGGCAAGTATTTGTCTTTTGAGCCCATGATCGGATGCACGCATCATGAATGACATGTTCGCATCCGTCTAGTGATGCAACAATGTCGAGATGGTTTGTCTCGTGGGCGACGGTTGAAGCAAGGGGTGTGGCCGAGTCTGGTGCCGCAGAGTCTGCAAGGTCCGTCGCGTTGCTGTTGTTGTTATTGTTGTTGTTGGTGGTGGTGGTAGCGGCGGCATTGTGAACAGCGTCCACGGCCGAGGGCGACGAGGGCGGAGGCGAGGTCGAGGTCGAGGTCGAGGTCGAGGTCGAGGCACGCGGTAGGGGATCCAAGCATATGATGCACTGTTCAGGTTCGTTCATGACGCCAGAATGAAAAGTAGAGAGACAAAGCTGATGGAAACATGTAAAGGAAATGCAAACGATTCGCAGGCAGCGACAAAACGAGCTACCGATCGGTCAATTGAGCAACAAACTCGAAACCATCAATGGGTCGCTGGTCTTGTCTGGACGAGTCGAACTTGGGGTACAATGCAGCAGCTGCGGACTCGTTGGACTGGCGGACCGGACTGGCGGACCGGCGTGACTTGGCGGACCAAACTGTGCGGACCATACAGAGTCGACCTCGGGGCTGGATGGCTGGAGCGTTGATGGCTCAGTGGAGCAGTCGGGAGCAGACGGACCAGACGGACCAGATTGGATGCTTCAAATCGACTGGATCGGATTGACTGGATCAGATTGAACTGGCGTTTGGCGAATATTGGAGGGGTGGCGGCGGCGGTACAGCGAGCGGGCTTCAAAGTTGGGAGGTGCGAGGTGGCGGGGGAGGATAATTGTTGCAGGCGGAGCAGAGCAGCGTGGAGCAGCGCTGGGAGAGAGAGTTGAGTGCAGAGGAGTGGGCGGGAAAGCGGGAAACATGAAGGAACATGGAAGCCTGAAGGATGGAAGAGAGGTCCATGTTTGCGTGACTTGCCTTCAGTGTTGACACCGACTCACGATTTAGCGCACCATGCAGCTCAGAGGAACCAGCATGCGAAGATGGGGGCGCCTGTTCACCCCCTTCCCGCCCACAGCGACAGCGACAGCACCTCTACGTGCCAATCAGCTGGCCCAGACAGCAACGCCGCCACGTCCCCACCAGCGGGTTCTGGACTCCAACCCAGGCCAGGAATCCATCTCGACTTCCCCCAGTTCGCCACCCACCGATTCACAAGTTCGCGGACAAGCTTTCCACAGAGGGGGGAAAGAAGAACAAAAATGAACCAATAATTGAACCAATAATTGAAAAAAAAAATATACATAAAAAAAATAAAGACAGCGAGGTGAACAGCCGTCGCCGTTGACAAGACATCAAAGAGGCATCGCTCCACGGGGGCAACCCAAAGAAAAAAAAAGACATCAACAGACCAACCTGCCATTCGGCGCCGTCCATCTCCTCTTTCTCTCTCCGATATTAAACGAGAGGTTTCATGTACATCGTACATAAGAAATCAAATGAAAAAAAAAAGGTTTAGACATGCTGATAATGATACATTACAAGTATAAATATACTATAGGCACGGAATCATATAATAATAGCGATAGTGACTCATTCGGCGAGCCATGGCCCCTCAACCCCCCCCCCCCTTTTTTTTTTTCTTTTT
>SRPW01000808.1:0-15389 GCA_018360225.1 Claviceps pusilla | reverse complement strand
AATAATTACTTCTATATATAACCTATATTTCTTAATAGTATTTAATATAATTAAATGCTTTAGTGTAATTAGTATATAAATAGATAATACCTTTAGTTTTAGTAATATAAAGTTTTTAGAGATAGAGGAATTAGAATTAAAGAAGGTAGGATTTATAGCGAAACTTAAATAAATCTTAACGCTAACCGAACCCCTTATCTTTAATAGGTGTATTTTATATAAATTTAATAGAAATTGCATTAAACTCTACTAAAAAGGGTAAAGTAGGAAGCTTAAGGTTATTAAACCTAATAAGCTAACTATAAAGCAATAATATATTAAATAAAGAGCGTAAGGAGCGTATGTATTGTTGGTTTGTTAACTAGAGGCTATATTTAACCTCTCTATTGCTGTATAAGTCTAGAATCCTAATAAATCTAACGTGAATTATTTAAACAGAAGGATTTAGTAGCAAATATAGCATTATAACTATAGATTAAGGTATATTCTGCTTAATCTTGCTGCTGCAGCTTTATATATCTTTATAGATAGTTTCTTTATAAATAATAAAGACCTTAGCTTATAACTAGGATATATAATTATCCTTAGTACTAAAAAGGCGGGAATTAGATTGGATTTTGTGCTAAAAGGTAATATTATAATATATAGCTCTATAAAAAGTAAAAGAGTTATAAGGAGTGCTCTTGCCTCTAAGCTGTACGCAATAGTCTAAGGCGTAGATATTGCTTATGTAATTGGCATAACGCTATGGACTATTACATAAAAGCTATAAATTCCACTAATACTAATAATTATCTATATAGATTCTCTTTTGTTATATAAGTGTATTATAAGGTTAGGTACTATAAAAGAAAAGAGACTAATAATTAATATTATAGCACTGTAATAATTATATAAAAGGCAGGAAATCAAGGAAATTAGGTGGATTAATAGTAATAATAACATTACTAATGCTATAATAAAATTATTACTAAATTAAGCCCTTAAGACCTTTATTAATAGAAATAAGGCTGTAATCTATATAGAGGGATAGGTAAAGCATATAAAGAAGAAGAAGGAAGCATATAGGAGAGAGGAGGAATACTAGGGATATAAAACAGGATTCTTATTCTTATTAATTATCTAATTAGATAATTAACTGTGGTTTTTAGGTAGATTTTTGTATAACTTATGAGCGATTCCTCTTTTTCTATAAAAGAGAGAATTTTGAGTGTTGGAATCGCTGCATTCTATGACAACGTGGCACAGCTAGGAAGAGCCGGATTCGCGGCTATATTAGCCGCAGAATCCGACTCTTCTGATTGGTCCGCGTGTGCAGAGTTTTCACCGCAGAATCCAACGGCATTTTCATAGCCTTAACGCTAGCTATAAAATGCCTCTTTAGATAGCACTGATTAGGATAGAAATTAGACCTTTTTGCGAATACCTTCCTAGACCCTATGTTGTGTCACTGAGTCTCAGATCCACCTAGTATTCCTTAGAGAATCACTAGTATCCTAAGGAATACCAACATTAAGTATTAATAAATAAGTATAAGAATAATATAAATATTAATAAAGAATAAGTAAGAAGCAATAGGTATTTATATAAAAGACTTAAAGTATATAAAATTTTAATAAAGAGAATAATAGTAGGATTATATTTATAAGTATAGAGGGAGTGGATTAAAGATTTATAGTTAGTGTTTTAGGTATAATTAGCTAGCTAATTTAGGATTTTAAGGATTTCTATTTTAGGTTTATTTTTATTAACCCTAGCCACTAAAGTATAACTAGCTAAAATAAATAGCTCTACCTAAAGTATTATATTATAGACACTTAAGTGTTATTATTATATCCTATTTACTTATTAACTATTTAATAGCTAGAGGGTAGTATAGCAGGGGGCTATATAATAGATTTAAGCTAAAGGCTTAGATCCTTAGCAGAGTAGAAGAGAAGCATATATAGTAACCCACTATACCTATAGGGCAAACCCTATAAACATACATTATATATAGAATAGGCATATAGTGAAGGGAGATAGCAGTCTTCCCTTCCTCCTTATAGATAATAATAACTTTATCAACACTAGATTGCAGTCGCTATTTAGGCTAGTCCATAACAAATATAAAAAAATAGCTATAAAGATATAATTAATAAGCTAAGAGAGCTAGTAAGTAGTTAAGTAAAAGAAGGCGGGAATAATAAAGGGAGATATTTTTTTATACTTAAAATGCTAAGGTAAGTAATTTAAGGAATTACTTTATTATTTATTTTAATAAAGTTATATATATATATTCTTTATTTAGCTATAATAAGACACTAAGCTTAGTAATTAGGGAGATAGCTTTATAAGGTTATTATTAACTAGTTATATATATATATACCTAATATATACTTAGGGGGCAGATAGCTTATATTTACTAAGTAGCTATATAAATTATATAGAGTAAGCATTTATTCTAGGGTAAGAGGGCTTTATATTTATAAAAGGGGAGCTATATAATAAATTTAAGCTTAATGCTTAAATTCTTATTAAAGGTATAGTAAGGATAGAGAGGGGGAGTATTATATACTATTAAGGCTAGCCCTACCTATAAGTCTATATTTAGTAAAAGGCAGGAGGACTACATTAGGATTCCTTCTTACTGCCCTTATAGTTAATAATAATACTATTAACACTAGAATGCAGATGCCTTCTAGGCCAGTCCATAACATATAGTACTTAATAATATAATATTTTTCTTTAAGTAAAGAAGGAGGAAGAAGTAGTATAGTAATAGTAGCTATTTTAATAAAAAGCTTTAAGTTAATAAAAAGGGGATATATAGAATACTATATAACTAATTTAGGGATATACTAAGGAGTTAAGTAGCTAAAAAAATAGAAATAATAAAATATAAAATATAATAAAGACTTAAAGAGATAGAGCTAAGGAGTAATAAGGAATTTTAATAGATAAAAAGTAAGTATAAAGAGGTAGCTATAAAGATATAATTAATAGGCTAAGAGAGCTAATAGATTATTAAGTAAAAGGAGAAAGGGATAATAGGGGGAGATATCTTTTTATACTTAGAATACTAAGGTAAGTAATTTAGAGAATTACTTTATTATTTATTTTTATAAAGTTATATATATACACTCTCTATTTAGCTATAATAGAATACTAGGCTTAGTTATTAGTAAGGTTACTTATAATATTATTATTAACTAGTTATATATATACACTCTTAGTAGGACACTATAGTGTTTATAAGGGGGGAGCTATATAATAAATTTAAGCTAAATACTTAGATCCTTATTAAAGGTATTATAGAGATAGAGAGGGGGAGTGTTATATACTATTAGGGCTAGCCCTACCTATAAGTCTATATCTAGTAGGAGGCAGAAGGTCTATATTAGGACTCCTTCTTAATGCCCTTATATTTAATAATAATACTATCGACGCTAGAATGCAGATGCCTTCTAGGCCAGTCCATAACATAAAGGAACCTTTTTCTTATAGTATAAGCACTTCTATAAATATATAGAAAGCACTTATCTCTTTTAAAGATAATTCCTAGCTAATCTATAAGTATATTATTAAGAATAAGAGAGCTTACTAATTAGTGTTAGGATTTATCCTAGGATAATATAGGTAAAGGCATAACATAGAACATTATTATTATTATAGAGTCTGTGTATTTATCTTAAAGTGCTCTTATTCTCTTTCTAAGTATATAGCCTAGCTAAAGGGGTCTTTATAGCACATTCTGTAGGAGGCCACGGCAGGCCACGGGATGTGCAGAGTTTTCACTAAGGGTTCCGACCTATAGGAATAGCCGGATTCCCCTTATGGCTCGGCTGGTTGGGTCAATCCGGGTCAATACGGATTTACCCGTCGTTGACATTCTGACCCGGAAAATGCAGCGATTCCGACGATTCCAACACTTTGTATAATTGGAATTAGTATGCTATTTATAGTAAGGAAATCCTATAGATCCTTCTATATTATTATTAGAATCCGCTTAAAGTCTTCTATAGTCTAACCTTTAAAGTCTTTATAAAGGGCATTAAAAAGCTTTAAGTTCTTCTATTTTAAAATATTATACTAATAAAGAATAAAGGTAGCTTAATTATTAATATACTACTAGTCTTTATGTTTTTCTAGTAAATTATCCTAGTATACTTCCTAATTTAGGGTAAGGATCTTTATATACTTATAAATAATTTTAAAAAGGGAATCTAGTAATACTTACAGTAAAGCAGTATTAGGGCTACTTTATATAAGATTTCTAAATAAATCCTATAATTCCTTATTACTTTTATAGGAAGATATCTTTATAATTAAATGCTTATAAGTGTTTTAATAGGCTATAGTTAAGATCTAGCGTTCTAGTCTTATAATCTCTATATAGGCTTTAGTATAATAAGGGGTTAATAAAGTAAACAAGGGTTTCCTGTAGATAATAGTGTAAATAATAGTGAATTCTACACTTAAGGATAGGTTATAGCTAGTCTAGCGAAAATAACCTAATTCTTATATAAAAGACCCTATATTTAGGAAGTCTAAGTACTGTCCGAGACTATACACTTTATTTTCCTTTAGTATAAATCTCTCTTCTAAGTAAAGAGATTTACCTCTTTTAAAGTAAATCCTTATAAATCTATAGGTAAATATTCTAAGAATAATATAACTTACTAATTAGTATTAGTATTCCTTAGGATACTAATGATTCTCTAAGGAATACTAGAGTGGAATAGAGACTTAGTAACTTAATATAGGGTCTATAAAGGTATTTATAAAAAGGTCTAATTTCTACTAAGAGAAGGTGCTATTTAAAGGGGCATTTTATAGGGGTCTTCGTAATCCACGAAAATGCCGTCGGAAGCGCCAGTGAAAACTCTGCTCATCGCATGACCGACTCGTTAGGGGTCTTGTTAGGGTCCTTGTTAGGGTCCTTGTTAGGGTCCTTGTCAGGGTCCTTGTCAGGGTCCGTGGTTCCGGGCAGCTAGTCGCGAGCCGGAATATGCAGCGATTCCAACAGGTATAGTATATTATAAAGTTATAAAGAGAAGGAACACTTAAGTTATAGGTAGGTGGTTAAGTGTATATATAGTTAAAGTTATCTCTTATCCCCTTAATGCTAGAAAGGCTATAATTTTGTACCTCCCCACTTTTTTATCTAATTAGAGTCGCTAAATACATAGTACTTTATATATTATAGTAAGTTATATAATAAGATAAGTCCCCCCTATACCTAAACTTATATAGAAAAAAAACCTAGCAATTAAGTACTAGTATATAACCTATATATACTGCGCTCTACGCATGTATATAGGCTATGCACTACGCTCTACTAAGGTATATACTGCGTCTGTAAGTGTATACTATAGATACACTGCGCCTTATAATTATATCTATTAAGCACTATGCGTAGAAGAGCATACGCATTACCTATATAATACACCACTATAATATAAAAAGGTTGCGTAGAGTCCCTTAAAGCTAGACCAATAGCACATCGAGAAAAGGTGGGCCAGTACATGGGTGTAGCCTTCTCGGCATTAAGGGGATAAGAAGAAGGGGGAGCGGAACCCTCCTATATATAGTGGGTTCCGCCGTCAGGTGTAGACCGCAACAAGTGTAGTGTATTATTCTCTTTTCACCTTATATAATATATATTATATATAAAATAGAGATCTAAATCTTTAAGCGTTACCTCCTACCCTATAGCTTTATTCTAGTATATTTATATCTTGGTTTTTACTCTACTTTATAGTATTCTACTTAATCTTAATATAATAAAAAAGGAAAAATAGAGAACTAAAATATTTAATTAAAACTAAAATTAAAATTAGAAAAAAATAAGGGAAGTAAGGAAAGGAAAAAAATATTTATAATTTTTTTTAAAGATTTTATATATATAAAAGAAATTAAGGAATAGCTAGTATTCTATTAATACTAAGAAGGCTATATCTCTGTACTAATTACACTTACTGTTTTAAGGAGGGTTATAATATCTAATATGCGAATCTCGCAGCATAAATGTGTACTAAAGTGTAGCCCTCTTGGCATTAAACAGATAGTAATGTAGCGAAGCTTTGGGAGCAGTCTGGATACAGATGCGCTGCTGCCTAGGCCTCAGAAGCATAAGTCCAAGAATTATGACCTTGTTTCGATGAACCATCCTGCATGTGTTATTACAGTCACTACGGTCACTTACAGTCAGAAATGGGAACCCAACGACCTCCACCGTCGATCGGAAACTCTATGCCATGCAGGGAGGGTCTGACGCCGATCCCTTTGGAGATGCCAGTCGTAGAGGTTCGTCAAGATCATCCATCATGCAGGATAGGAGGCTTGCATCGTATTACAGGCCGGATAGGGAATTGCACGGTGTTGTGTACGCCTAGTGGAGGTCAATGTCCAGGTAGTATCAATTAGTCACTTCGCCAACGAGGAGTTGGCATCACCGATGCCATGCGCGCTTGTTTCCCAGGCCCCACGCGATGGATTGGCGCGCTGCAAACACACTGCAAACAGAGACAGGTTTGTTTCTTGGTGATTCAGACACTGATGCAAAATGGACTCTGGAACGTGCCTAGACCCGAAGCAAAGTCGGCATGCGTGAAGCCTTTGTTGTTTTGCATCAAAAAAAGACATGAACAAGAAACCAACACGGACCCCTCCGTCCCTCCCGAGCGTCTAGCGGCCAGCCAGGCCCAACTCGTTCGTCATGAAGGCCTTCCCGTTGTTCCCAAACAGTTCGACGAGTTCTGGTCTCTAGTTCTCGCCCTTACCGTCATGGCGCAGACTGGTTTCTTGGCAACAAACACGAGGTCTTCGACATTGAAGTTTTGCTCCGACTTTTTACTAATGCAGCTGGGGGTTAGGATGCGTGCCAGCCACCCGCCATGTGCATCAGTGTCAATTCTATTATTGCATCATCGTGCTTCATCAAGGACCTGGGGTCCATCCAGTAAACATGGGATAAAAATGGAATAAACATGGGTGGGTGCGGGGGGCGTGGAGCGAGGAAAAGGGAAAAAAGAAAAGAAAAAACGAAAAAAAAAGAAAAAAGAAAAAAAGGCGTGGGGGGGGGGATCCCCTCGGCCCGCGGCGACCGAGCGCAGTTGTCGCTTTTAAGCCGAGGAGACAACCAGACATGATTGGAGAGTTGTCTGGCTCCTCTTTGCGCCCGGGTACTAAAACACGATGGAAAATGAGCAGCATATGCACGCAGGTCAGCTGCTGCTTTGCTTCTTGGCACCAGAGGTAATCAATTATCAGACCATGTCACAATGAAGTGCTGCTGGCCAGGCAATACCAAGACGTTGGTGGTGCAAGTCGTTGTCCAACACTTTTTCTTAGAAGAAAAAAAAGCAAATAAAAAAAGGATTACGTTTTGAAAAAGAATACAGAACAACAGGAGAAGAGAAAAAGAAAAGAATGAAAGCTTCAACTCCGCTACACAAAACAGTCAATGCGGCATCTAGAATCCCCTATCACGGCTAAAGTATAATGTCTCATGATCGCTATGGATTTTCCCCCAATCAGTGCAGGCCGTCAATACGAGTATTTTGCCTCCGGAGGCCATGTCTTTTAGGCTGTCCGATCCCCGTTTTCAATAGCATAGGATGCGGCCCTGCATCGCATCTCGCTTACATCCCCCCGGGCCGGGGAAACGGTGGTTTCCTATCCACATCGTGGTAGCCTAAAGGCGATGTACGGTTCCTGGGTCAGGTGACAGGTCAGGCCACGAGAGAAGAGGGCGGAAAAGATGGGGGAGGTGGAACTCATTCTTTTTCTTAGAATATATGGAGACAAGTATCATGCGGAGGATCGGGAGCTGTTAGTCCTGCTCCTTTCTCTCCTCCAAGGTGGTTTTTTTTTCTCATAATTCCATTAATTAAAATATAAGAAAAAAGGGCTTCATGCCCGTTTCGCCCCTCGCTGACACACCCACCAGAACCTCACCCATCCGCGAAAACGTGGAGTAAATGACAAGACCCGATTCGCCGCAGGAGCGGTGGCGTCGGACACAAAAAGTTGAAAAAAAGGAGAAGGGAGACCCCTGCTCCAGTTGATTCGGCATATTTTTTAATTTATTTTCCTCTTCTCTGTCGCATTTCTCTGTAATCCAAGGGGAGGGGGGAAGGGTGGCGGAGCCGCCGGAAAAGAAACAAACACTACTGGTCAACCGTCGTCACAAAACGGCAGTGGCTTTCTCGGCGCATCTCTGAGGCTGGGGGTTGCAGAAAATTGCCAAGACAAAGACGCCCAACGATGACGCAAGGAGATGGGATGTCTGTCTGTGTGAGAGTCCGTCAATACTGCATACTGCGTTGCTGGCTGTGAGACCTACATGTGTCAGTGTCAGTGTCGGTGTCGGTGTTGTCTATCGATGAATCACGTCGTTTTTCTGCCTGTTAGAACAACAGCGGTAGCAAAACCAAAGGAAGAAAGAAAGAAAAGAGAAGAATAAAAAAATTCAATGGAAATGCCTGGGCCGTTTGAGCCCTTGCCATTTTCTATTTTCTAGTTCCATCTTTTTACGAGGTGGGCCACGGTGCTTAGCGCCTTGTCGATCCATCAGTTCGTGTTGGCTAAACTCCTCAAAGGGAATTATCGGGATTATCCCTTTGACTCTTTCTTTTTTTCGGGTTCATTTTCATCTTTTTGCGGTGTCAGATTCGGTGTTTGCTCGGGGGGCTGTGTGTGGGTGTGGGGAACGACGAGGGACTTTACTCCGTCGGGCGTCGTGACGTAGGAAGCCGGAGAGCCGAGATGCCGGGGCTTTTTTTTAAAGAAAGAAAAAAAAAAGAAAAAAAAAAGGCGGGGGGTAGTGGAACGAAGACAGGCGATTCTTTTGGCTACTTCTCGTAACTGTGCCTGTTGGTAAACGATGACGGCAGAAAGAAGAGGCAAAAAGAAATGAAATGAAAAAAATGCAAAATCCTATAAAGGGCAGGCTTTCCCGTCTGCTTAAGTCGAGGTTTTTGCCATTCATATCACCTCATCACATCTCTGCCATCTAAACACAAGAACAACAGTCCTCTACTCGAATCACTTCATTCACATATACACATATATCTATCTATATAAAAAATCTCCACCATGCTCTTCACTCAGACCATCTTCGCCGCCCTCCTCGCTGCCACCAGCGCCCTCGGTGCCCCCGCAGCCGTGGAAAAGTCCATGATGGCCACTGATGTCCCAGACTGGATCATCGAGGGAGTCGTGCGCAACTGCGACAACGGCGACAACCGCTGCGTCGTCAACTTCAACATCAACCCGGTGCGTTTCGGCCGCACGTACGTCACCTTTGTGACCACCCGCAACGGCGCCGTCGGTGCCTCTCGCAACATTGGTGTTGCGCAGACCTATGGCGACTACACAGTCACGTCAGGCTGGAGTGGCCAGTTTGGCGAGGGCAACGGATTCACTACCTTTGCCGTGGTTGATAATAAGAACCGGTATGTATTGCTGGAAAAAAAAAAGAAAACACCAAAAACACCAAAAACAACAAAGACATCTCTTACTAACAGATTATAGCTTGATCGCTTATCCTTCATACACCGATGTCCAGCTTGCCAACGGACACGTCGTGACGCCCGACCAGAGCTACAAGCCCCAGAACCTCGCTTAAAGGCTTGACCGCGTAGTCAGCACCGTCACACAATACTTTGAATTATAACAGCGTCCTTAATCTGTCACTAAATTGCAGTGGCTCGGCTCAGAACATCGTATATACACTAGGGGAACAATATCTTTCTACCCTCTCATGACACACTATCACGACGCGCCACCACCATACGCGGCCATCGGTTGACGCAGGTGATAACAAACTTGTTGAGTTGGAGCGGGGGACACAGTATTGTAAGATTTAGTTTAAATAGTACGACATTAATGATATTCCGAAGAACACTCGAGTCACTTGATGAACAGCGCAAATGTGATTGTTTTCGGTACACACTCGGGTCTATATCCGTCATTGCTTCCACTTAGACACTGATCCGTCTCCGAGTTGGAATTTAAACCACCTTGTCTTGATAGCATACACGTCTTCTGGTCACATAATGCTTGTCCATATTTGTTCCAAAATCAGAGGTTTTATTAGCGACACTGACTCGCTGGGCCTTACAGCATACCGATCAACTGTGACTACGAAATTTTGGGAGCAAATGTCATCGTACATTGTCTATGTCTACATTTTCATGCCGTCTGTCACAGATATGAGTTCTTGCTAATCAACGAGAGGCCACGTTTGGCCGCGGAAGATGTTCTTGAGATGCAATTTATCACAGGCCTGCATGGTCGCTGTATTATCAAGGTAAGTCGTGAGGAGCAATGAGCGCGGCCATGTCCTTAGTCGATGTTAGTCGACGTGAAGCTTGAGTATTCCCTTTTTAAATAACTGGCCGTATTTTGAGACACCAAGGCTCGCCGCGCGGGTGTGCTAGCTAAATCGTTTTTGTCTCAATGTGAATGTGTCGTGGACGGCTCCTACTTTTTGCTCGTGCGAGTCTCATGATATCGTCCAGCCATCTGTCGCCAGAGATTTACCATGCTACTGTTTCATCGCCAATACAAGGCGACGATACAGGTTTATGCTGCAGGCTGATTTAAACTCGTTAGCTTTATAAAGTCATCTTCGCCCACAAATACCCCTTGCTAGCAATAGGGACTTGCTGCCATGTTTCCCGTTTTGCCATGAGCCGTGGTTCTGCTCGCATCATCGCATCGCCAACAAGCACGAAAGGGAGCTCTAAAAAGAAGACAAGGGTGGTAGATGCTCTCGTCTTAATCTTCTAATACGGTTTCGCAACTGGTTGTCCCGGGCGAGAAAGGCATTGAGCTCCTGATGGTGAAGTGACATGGGCGCGTTACTACCCATGGTAGAGCTAGTAGTAGTGGGTGGCGCTGGTCACTGGCGGCTACAGCTTAGGATTTTAAAAATATTGAAGAGGGCGGAAAGGGCGATAAGAGAAGGAGAGAGGGGGGGAAAAGTTTCATGATGGTGGCACATTGCGATGAAATATCAAAACGGAGCAGCATGACTGAATATACCTCCTCAGCATTAAGCCATTTGTCTCCGGGGTAATATCTGGTTGAAATTTAAGATTGACATGCCAGCTACACCAGAGCCGCGCCCCGGAACGACTCCACATTGCGGGGACCGGCAGTCAGATTTGTTGCACGGGATATAACAGGGTCTAACGTACATTACTAATGTGATGTGCACATCCATTTTTTAGTGCAACAGTTATGAGCCCGGGAGGTCTATACCTGCAACTTCCACTTTAAAGACCCATAGTTCGAATCCCCTTATAAGCAACAGAACCTAGTAATATAAATAAGGTTACTAATTCATAAACGGTATAGTAACTATCACGTGCATATAGTTAGCTATAGAACCTATGTCCCTTATAGCTAGGGGGTGTGTTGCACGGGATATAACAGGGTCTAACGTACATTACTAATGTGATGTGCACATCCATTTTTTAGTGCAACAGGATGGTGTCCACCGTCCACCGTCCACCATCTGCACCATCTGCACAGTGGAGGCATTGCGGCTGCGAGGCATTGGAGAATGGAGACGGGGCTAGTGGTGGGGCCAGCAAGCCAAAAACGCCAGTGCATGTTGATTGGTGTCGTCAGATGTAATTAGGGAAGGAGCGATTACAGGAAGGAGCACTGAGGGTCTGCGATGACGATGCCACGACCTAAATAAAGTGGGCCATGTGCGTGACGTGCGTGTGTGCTGAGTGCAGGCGCGGGGCAGGCGGGTACTTGCACTTGCACACTTGCACACTTGCACACATACCACCACCCCGGCCGACCCTCTCAATCATTCAAGCTTGTTGCTGAGCGGCATTTGTCCGGACAGGCGCTTTGATTAGTCTAGGTAGCGGGGGGCGATTTCTCGCGCAGGTGCTGCACATCCTGTAATGAGCGGTTGCTCACGGGGCGCACGGGGCGCATGCACCGCGTGAGTGGTCAACTGGTGTCTGGGCCACTCAGTGGTGCAGGGTCACTTGCCCTGTAGGCTGGGTCATTGGTGCTGGCCTGGCATCACTGGTGCTGGGGCGGAATGCAAAACTTGAGACGTCAAGAAATGGGCACTGGAGGCCAGGAACCAGAACGAAAACCAGAAGCAGAACGACCAGCGTTGGAGCCACCACCAGCCTGCCGCGAGTCGTCGTGGAACGAGAAACGAAACGAGAAACGAGACGAGAAATGGGTACCCCATCGTGACATTCTTCCAGGCCGCCTCCGCCGGATGATGCATGTATCGACGCCGGGACGCTTGTCGGTGCTGGTGCCGATGAGGCTCTCGGCGAGGGAATCGCGGTACCTGGCCAGCAGCGCTTGAGCAGCGGGCTACTGCCATGATGTGATGAATGGTGGACTGATGAGTGAGTGATCAGTCCTACGCCCAAGGATCGAAACCAGCAGCCAGCCATACTCGGCCACGACTCGTCATGATCGTGAGTCGTGGCGAGGATGGTCCAGGCTAGCCTCTGGGCGCCATGCAACGCAAACCGATAGCGCCGGTGCCGTCGGGGACCCCCTAAACGGCCGTCTTGGTCCGCCCTTCTCTTGGTAACACGACCAAAAGCTGGCGGCGTCTCGGGGAGCGACTGGCTACGTTTCTGGTTTACTATTTGTGTGCCATGTGTGGCCCAGAACTGATCTGAATCGACAGGAATTGGCTGGCACTCTCTTAAGACGTAGTCCGAGTGGCTCGGCCAGCCAGTGGTATGCAAACAACAGAGACGAAGAAGAGAAGAACGAAGAAGAATCAAGGATCGAGGATCAAGGGCAGACGAGAACGGTCACAATTTCGAGCGCAATACCGGTTGACCCTTTCCTCTCTCCATCTTCGACCAGAGCACAGAGTCTGGACCCCCAGACGGACGGCCCAGCCAGCGCGCCGATAGCATTGCGTGCCCAGAAGGCATGAATTTGACAAGGGACCCGAGTCCTGATGGCATAACGACATCTGCTCAGCATCTACGAGCTTTTGCGTACATGTGTATGTACATCGATCATTGTGAAGGCCGGCATGATACGAGCCTGGGGAAGCACGACTGTCCAGTCAAGGGCGATTGTGAGCTGCATGTTTCAAATACCATCCAGACTATTCCATAGACCAGTGGAGGAGACGCTGTCTCGGTGATACACGTGGGACCGCAAAACAGGCACATTTGTTGGTCCGTCAAGTGTCCAATTCACGATGAGTCCCCGTTGATGGCATGGAGATGTCAGGAGTCAGGTTACTCATATCACATCACATGCACGCGACGTGCATTCTTTGCCGATAAAGTGACCAAGGCACCAGACTCTTCTTTACTCCTGGACTCGAGTCTCGAACCATGACAATGGTCATCATGGACGTCTCAGGATAATTTTGCAAGCAGGAATGCACAGAGGATTGTCCAAAGGACTTGCAGTACTTTAAAGTTTTTGCCAAGGGTCGAAGCATTGGATAATAAGAGGACAAACATCCGGGGGGGTGATGCTTCTCAACTCATCTTGAAGGCGGGGAAGGGGAAGGGCGCGGGGGAAAGGGGGAAAGGGGGATAGGGGAGCGTTTCACCAGGATCAGCCCAGCCATCCCACAGAAAGGCACGAGAACCGAGAACTGACAGGGGTTTCCAGCCACGGGCGGGCGGATGATGACGCAACCAAAACACAAAAACATGACAAGCTACGATGACCATGGTCCAGGGCGGACCAAGGACGCAAACGAAAAATGAAGAGTACGAGTACAGTTCTACGTGTGCAGAATCTACCTGCAGCATGTACCATTTGCCTCCAGATCCGCCGTTGACCGAATGACGAGTGATGGAATGGTCATGGTGAGATGGATCATGGGGATGTGCGGAATCACTGGCGCTGGGCGTGAGGTTTTATCGTCATGAGGAGCAACGAATCGGGGCGTCGGGGCGACGGGGAGCATTTTGCGACGAGTGCATTTGCCTGCATGTGCATGCGTTGAGCATCTGAGCATTTGAAGTATTTTGAGCATTTTGAGCATGATGAACGAGATCCGGACCGACGCGCCATCTTGTGGGTGGAGCTCCGGGGCATCTGTGCAAGTAAACAAGTGGTGTACACCGGCCGGACGGTTGTCTTGACATTTGAGGCTTTTTCCATTTATCCCGTCACCTTACTACGTAGGTAGGCGCGCTGCACCGCGCAGGCCAATGCGTGGCTGCAAATGCAAATCGTCACAACATGTCATCATAAAGGCCAATGCACAAAATTGCAATCGAGGCATTTTGTTTGTCTGAGCCAGATACATCTACATCTACAATGTACCTTGGTCCTTGGCAAGTACTAGGTACCTACACAGTCCGGATTGCCCACAAACCCGCGCGCCGTGCCCGGGCAATCCCGCCGAGCACGAGCCAGTGCCCCTTTTCTCTTCCATGTCTGCACGTGCTTCCAATGGTCTCCGGAGTCCCGAGTCTAGGCTCCACAGTGAGTGTCCCCGGTCCACCACGAACCACGAACCACGAACCACGAACCACTCCCCGGGACCATCCCCCATTCCACACTCGGACCAGAACACGAGAACGAGTTGACCTGCCTTGTGTCCCAAGTACATCACATCGAGGTTAGACGTACATGTACGACAAACACAGCCCAGCCCCATCAATGAAAACTCAGGTCCCGCATGCACGCATCACAGGTCACAGCACTGCTGGGGGCACAGTTTCAGTATGGAACACGAAGTTGATGTGATATTGATTGTGTGTTTTATTTTTTATTTTATTTTTTATTTTTCTTAAGAAACAGCTCTTTAGCTTCAAATCTTGGAATACTTCTGGAAGGCTCCAATCAGACCGCCAGTGGAGGCGTCGTGGCCCTCACCACTGCCAGACTCATCCAGTTCCTTGAGAATCTTCTTGGCCAGGACCTTGCCCAGCTCGACGCCCCATTGATCGAAGCTGTTGATGTCCCAGATGGCACCTTCGGTGAAAGTGAGGTGTTCGTAGTAGACAATCAGTGCTCCGAGCTCGGCAGGCCCGATGCATCCTCCTACGAGAATGGACGTGGTAGGGCGGTTTCCGAGAAACCGTTTGTGGGACACGAGCTCCTCGGGAGCTCCCTCAGCCTTGACCTGATCCTCAGTCTTTCCCACCATAAGAGCCTCGGCCTGGGCCAAGTAGTTGGAGGCCAGCATTTTCTGATGCAGGTTGTCGCTGATGGGATTGTGCGACTTGGCGGCAAGAATAAAGTCCGTTGGGATCAGCTTGGTACCCTGGTGGACGAGCTGGAAAAAGGAGTGCTGGGCGTTGGTGCAGGGCTCGCCGAACAGGATGGGGCCTGGAAGGATTAGCTACAACTTGAAAAAGAAAAAAAGAAAAAAGGCAAAAAAAGGCAAAAAAAAAAAAAAAAAAAAAAAAAAAAAA
>SRPW01000807.1:0-15390 GCA_018360225.1 Claviceps pusilla | reverse complement strand
AAGCCCCCTATAAAGTGCTTCTATCAGCGCTATAATTATAGCACTAATAGTGAGGAATCCCCTGTAAATAACCCTGTTATTTTCAACAACCTCTTTTCCTAATAAATCCTTTATAGAAACTAATAAAATCCCTCTTTAAACACCTATTACTATAAAAGGCAGTAGGAGACTGCCTTAGTAGCCTATTAACTAGGAAGGTAATAGAGTGCTTCTTTAGTTAGCCCTATAGCTTTTAGCCTATTATCCCTAGCCCTTTAGCTTATAGGTATAATACTACCTCTCTATAGTCCTTAGTATAGAAAAAATACTTTTTTAGGCATTTTAGGCCTTAATAGAGGATTTAAAAGGTCCCTTTATCCTTTATATTTACCTTATAAATACTATATAGCTCCTCTTCCTCTTCCTTTATAATACCTAAAGTATAGTTAGGTATCTTAGTATATATATAGGGTTTTATAATAATGCTATAGAACCTTACTACGCTATTAGGCATTTTTACTGTATATATTTTACTATTAATATCTAAAAGCTTATAGAGGCTATACTAGCTGCCTTTTTTATGCTAAACACAGACCTTTAACTATAATATTAGTTAATAGGTTAGTTCTATATTAGGTTTATAACAGGTATAGAGAGTATTAGTAACTTACTATCTTATAAGGTATTTCTAGGCTTTATTAGTAGCCTTATAAAAAACTATAGCTTTTTTAGTAACTAAGAAGCTTAGAGGTAATTTATTTATTAGGTATAAATATACACTAAATATAAGTAGGGTAGGAATAAAGCTATTAAGCCTAGTAGAGTTATTAATAGCTTTAATAGCTATCTAAAGGCATTATAAAGGAGTAAGAATATTACTAACCTTATTTTTAATAATATTATATACTTTTCTTAGTAGGGCGTAATACCTCTTAATCTTACTAATGCTTTAGTAGGCTTTTACAGGCACTTTATTTATATTAATAGCTAGAAGGTATACTAAATACTTAAACTTAGTAGATATAAAATTCTTTCTAGTATTATAAATAATTTGGTTAGGTAGGCTAAGATATATATTAATCTAGTATTCTTTAAGGGCATTCTATATATTATAAGCCTTTTATTTCTATAGCTTAAGGAATCTAGCTACTTAGAATACAGTTACTGCATTAATAATATATAGAATAGGCTAGTTATTAATCTAGAGAATATTAATAAAAATCTTATAGTTAAAGTTAATATTATCCTTAAGAGAAAACTTAAATTAGCCTAGGGCTTTACTATTTATCTAGTAATAATAGTATTCCTTTATAAGTTTCTATATTAAGTTAATATAAGCCTCTTTACTAGCACATTTTAAGAGCTTTATAAGTCTATTAATAGAGGGGTAGCTAAATCTCTAGTAAAGTTAATAAATTTTAGTCTTAAAAAGGTAGAATATAGTAGCTTCTTTAGCTTTAAAAGTTTACTAAAAATATCCCTATTTCCTTATAATAGAAACTCTTTTTTAGCCCTAAATTAATATATTTTAGAGGTTATTAAGCTTTACACCTATTCTATCTATATCTAATATATAGAATAAAAATAGGGTTAATATATTAAAAATATAGAAAGCAATGTTACTAAAGACTATAGGAACCTAAAGGATTCTATAAAAAGTTGCTAAGCTAGCACTAAATATAATATTATATAGCTAGGCCTCTTTAATTTAAAGGTAAGGCATTAGTTTAATAAGGGCCTTAACCTAAGCAATTCTAGTAGTTAAGATTCTAGTTACACTAGTATCTAAAAGGATACTATAAAAGACCTCTTCTATATATCTCTCTTCTAAGATAAAGCATTAGTAGTCGTTAAATACAATAAAGGTTTAGAAGTCCTTGCTAAATATTCTATGTATAAATGCCTAGTCCTTAAGGATTCTAAATAGGGATATCCTATAATCCTTTAAGGGGTTCTTATTAATATTATTATTAGTTAGTAAGGTTAGAGCAGTTAGAAAGAACTAAGTATATATAATTTAGGGAGGATTAGCCTTTTACTTATATATTCTAGATATAAAAAACGCATTTATAGATTCCTAGGTATAGTCCCTAGTATTATTATTATTATCTATAGAGCTTTTATTATTATTATCTTTCTTAGAAGGACCTTTAAGGGCCTATAGAAAGGTAATAAATTTCTTATTAGTTAGAGGGTTTTTATGCCTACTGCTTTTTCACTACTTCTCTTTTACCTTTTACTGCTTATATTAAGGGTAGTTTATAGACTAGCACCCTTATTTACTATAAATAAAGCATTTCTATAGAAAGGGGGAAGAATATATAAGTTTCCCGCAATTTAGGGCTCTAGATTATAAAGTTACTATAGCTCTTCTATATCTTCTATCCGTAAATAGCGTTTTATTGCTTACAGAAGAGTTATTATTACCTTCTATTATTTATTGTGCAGAGGTTATAGCCTCTTTAATGCGAAAGCATTTCCTAAGGTCACCTATAACCCCTTTATAGGTTAGTGAGTGACTGTAGAGGGCATTGCAGCACTTAGGAACGCTACTAATAAAAGTAAGGAGTTGCTAATAAAGCTATATATTAACTATAGAAGAGTTAAAGAGGCTATAATAGATTTTCTTAAGGTTTTTAATAAGAATATCTAAGTATTATAGCTTAGTCTTATTAGGGTTATTATTAATAACCTTCTAAAGGGTTATAGTATTCTACTTAATTTAGTAAAAGTGTTAGTTACTTTTAGTTTTAAAGTTATCCTTTATATAAGCAGTAAGCTTATTAAAAGAGAGTCTTTTATAAGCTAACTTATCTAAATAGTATATAAGAGTATTCTTTACTAATATAATTAAAAAAGCATAGTTCTAGATTTCTAAAGGGATGTTATTATAAATATACCTATCCTAGAAGATATTTACCTTTAGGGTAAGGAAATTATATATTTTCCTAGTGTATTTATTCTTTTTTATATATATTTTTATTAATTCTCCTAAAATTTATTGCATTTAGTTATCTAGAATTCCACTAGGGTTATTATTATATAGTAGATTCTAATAAACTTAGTTAGGTAGATTTCTATAGAAAGTCTTAGGGTTTTTCTTAAAGAAATCCCTTTATTAGCTAAATTAGTTAATAGGTATATAAATAGGGAAGTTAGAGTTAGGCTAAGGTAGAAGATAAAAAGGTTATTAAAGGGGTCTATAAGAGTTATTATTTAGGTTTAAAGGTATTAAGGAAGAATAATAACTTATATTTAGGGAAGGATTCTATATAAACTAATATAGTTAGCTTAGTTATAGGTAAGGCTAGGTATTAAAAGCTTTAGGTAATAAAGGGAAGTCTTAGCTTTAGCAAAGGGGAATATATTCTTAAGTTATTAATCTATATATTTAAGTAACTTAAAGAGGGAAAGGGGAATTAAAGGTTAAATTCTTTTAATAAATAGAACTCTATTTTTTTATAGGAAGTCCTAAAAGCTACTTTAAAGATATATGCTTATTTTCTAAAAGTAGGAGATATTTTAGTCTTAGAAGTCTTTCTAAAAGTTATTAATAAGCTTTTTTCTAGTCTATTCCTATAACTTATAGTAGTTAATAATATATGTAATTTAGTTATTAAGGATTAGTATTATTATATTACTAAGGTTAGGGTTTTTATAGGCTTCTTCCTATTTTAGTAAGATAGTATTATTAAATAGGTAAAGTTGCTTTAAAAGAAAGTCTTTTAATAGGTAGACTAAGCTAGTAACTAATAGTGCTCTATTATTATTATAAGTCCTTTTCTATATTTCTTATTAAATAGCTTTATTAGGAGTTAATAAAGCTATAGTTATTTCTTTAGTAGCTTTAATAGCTAAATCTTTAAAGGTAACCCTTCTATTTATTCTTAAGAGAGGTTTCTACCTTTAAAATATAGTTTTTTATAATAAATAGGATAAATACTAGCATTTACTTAATAGTAAGGGCTTTCTTTATTAAAGTCTAACCCTACTAGTTATAGTAGAGTTTTCTTCCTTAGTATAGTAATAAGGGTTTTAGATACCTTAAAAGCTATCTTTTCTTTATAGTTAATTCTAGTAAATCTATAGTTATTACTAACTACTAATTAGTGTTAGGAATAATACATAAAGGGAAAATAAATACTAAAATGTATATATAATAAAAATAATATAAAAAGTGTAGTTCTTAATTATCTATATTCTAAGCTAAGAGCTAAGCTCATAAAGTGAGGAAAAAGGTGGTATTATAGCCACGCATGCGGTCGGCAGTGCAGCTAATTAGACCGCGTGCATCGTTGTGGTGGACCCACCCGGTCGCCCACACACGCTGCACCCAGCGTTTTGTCTGCACCGAGGTTTTGCCGTTGAGAGCAATTCTAACATAAATAGTTAAACTAAGAGGATAAACTAAATCTTAAAACATTATTTATAAGCTTTTAAATATATAAAATAAACTAACTAGCTTAATTACTTAGCTCTTATATAATTTATATATAATACTAGCTATTATATAGCTTATAGCTATATACTAATAGAGTTACTATAAGGATATAAACCTAAAGGACTAAACTAAGTAATAAAGCTATTAAATATTATTAATTAATATATAGAAGTTAGGGTAAAAGAACTATAAGCTAAGTATATAAAAATAAAGTAGCTACTTAATAATACCTAATCTTAGTATATAAAATACTATAATACTAAGTGTAAGCTAATAGACTTTAATATTAAAAATTATATTCTCCTTTTTATAAAAAATATTAACCTATAGAGATTAAGCTAGAAGCTTATAGTAAAATATTTAGAACCTTATTAAATTACTAAAAAAGTTAGTTATTATAGCCTTACTTACTAACTTAAGTTACCTCTAATACTATAACTATATAATATATTTAATATTATAAGCCTTAAGCTATTTAAAGGTAACCTATACTAAGAAAAAGTAGCGCTAGTATAGCTACCTTTTAAGAAAGACACTAAGGTATATAAGATAAAATAAATAATAACCTATAAATATAAGGGTAAATAATAAAAATACTTAGTAAAGTAAAAGGGCTATAATAAAATAAAAAACTTATAAATACTATAAAAAGACTTTACTTTAAAAAACCTAATTAAGAAATATAAGTAGTTATTATATAGCTAAGTAGCCCTTAAGTTATAAGTAAAATAGGTTAATAAAAATAATATATATTTATTTTAATAAAAGTAAGTTTATTTAGTTAAGCAAGCTATTAAAAAAAAATAATAATAAAAAAAAAATATAAAAAAATAATAAGCTATTTCCTTATAGTAATGTTACTACTATAATTCCTCCTTATTATCCTCCTCCCTAGCTAAATTCCCTATTAAATTAAATAATGCCTCTAGAAATATATATAGCCTAATTAGGTATAGTAGAGTAGTAGAAGGGCTATTAAGCTGCCTAGACCTAGAGTGTATAGATAAGGGATAACTAATAACCTAGTAGTAAGTTAGTAATATTAATAAAAAAAAAAGAAAGGAAAACTTACTAAATAAAGGTTTTTATAAATAAACTATAAGTAATTAGACTAGTTAATAGCAATAAGTAACTAGTTTATAAATACTAGCTACTAAATTGCTGCGTCCTAGTAGCGCTATTGCTTAAGTGTAAGCTTATATAATAATTATAACCTTTTAGTATATCCTAATTTATTTATGTTTTTTTACTTATTAAGTGTAAGGTTTAATATAGAAATAGTAGTAAGTAGACCCTAAGTAGTAAGTTAGTAGTAGGCTTATATTAAGACTTAAAAGCTATACTAGAATTTAATAATACTTTAGGTTATTAGTCTTTCTCTTTATAAGGTAAAAGACTTTATAATAAAAACATACTTAATATATAATTTACTAAGGAAAAAGTATAGTAAGTTAATAGTAATATTTAAGTAAAAATATAAGTTAAAGGGAAGAAGTTTTTCTTATATAAGAATAAGCTTTATTATTATACTTATAAAAAGTATATTTTATACTTACCCCTATAAATTAAAAAAAAAAAATATTAATAAAAGTAATAATAACCTTATAGTAAGCTATTTACTATTAAAGGGTGCGTATACTATAGGCATAGGAGCCCTAGTTATAATATACTATAGCTATAAATTATATTTCTCTTTATTACTAATAGGAGCTTTAGGCTATAACTTTTAAGTATAAACCTAGTGCCTATAATGTATATAAGGAAGTTCCTCCTTACTAGTAGTAAGGATATAGCTATTAGTAATAAATTAAGCTACTAATAAAGTATAGAATACTTATATTATAATAGTTATAATATTAAGGGTAGGATTAAATTCTATAGCAATATAGTAGCAGCGCTTTATTAGAGGAGTTTAAGGTTTAGAAACTATAATAAACTAAAACTTTTCGCGAATTCGCCTGCACCGCAGTAGCAACGTAGAACCGACTCTAAACCTCTTAAAAAGTGTAGAAAAAGAATTACTATATCCATTTTACCCTATTTCTAATAGCGTATTAGTGCTAGAGTATAGGTATAGTAAATAAGGTAATACTAATAAATATTAATAGTAGAAATTATAGCCTTATATAAAGCTATTATTACTTACTTATAGAATAGAGTAGCTTTATATTAATAGTGCCTTAACTTGCTTTTATACCACTGCCTATATATAAATAAATACTAAACTACCTTACTATTAAATATAATAAAATAGCTAAACTTATATTAGCTATAGTGCTAAAAAGTATATAGAATATTATTCTTTATATTAATAATATAGCCTTAATATATACTTAATATAGCCTTTTTATACCTTAGACTTATATTAAAATATTAATAAAATTAACCTTATTATTACTTAATAAGCTTATTATAGTTAAAAACTTAAAAGAAGTTATTAAATAAATAGTAAAGAAAGCTATTAATACTAGGAATATAATAGCCTTAAGCTAAGCTAGTATTATTACTAAAGGCACTACTTAACTGCTTATTTAATAGATTTAAGCTATAATAATAGTAATATTACTTTATATTTACTATAAAACTATTATTAAAGGTAATATAATAACTAAAGCTATATAAAACTACTTATTTAAAGAAACTATTACTATTATTAACTAAGCTACTAATATTAATACTACTATAGTAGTATATTATCTTTATAGTAGTAATACTATAATTATATTTTAGAATATAGTAAAGCTTTATACTAATAATATAGCTTAGGTTAACACTGCTTTTAGTTTAAAAGTAATACTAAATTAATATATATTTAGTATTATTATTAAGGGCTTTTCTATATATTATATATAGAACTAAGAGAAGGATAATATTCTTTAAAATATAATTATAGCTAATAAGTAAGGTTTAATAAAGGTTATAGTATAGAAGCTATATAGCACTATAACCTAATCCCCCTTAATTATTACTATTAATAGAGTTAATATAGTAAATAGGCTATATTATATTAGAATTATTTATAAAGCTAAGATATTTAAAGCTAAGCTTTATAATAATACTATTTATCTTTAATAATGCTTTAAGTGCTTTAAATTTAGCTATATAGCTATATACTATATATTACCTTTAAGGTATAGCTATTATATATTTAGTTAGTATAAGGAGAGTAAATAATTATATTTAGCGCTATTAGAAGCTATATAGAAACGCTATATAAACTACTTAGAACCTTACCTTATATAGTCTTATATATATAATATTATAAATAAACAATAAAACTATATATATACTATATACTTAGTATAGCCTTTAGCCTTTACTAAACCTTCTATACTAAAGAAAAATAGTTAAATAAAGGTATTTAGCTATAGCTAAAGGAGAGATATAAGTAACTTATTATTATAAAAGGCTTTACTATAGAAGTAAGTTAGTAAACTATATACTTATCTTTTTAATACTAAACTAGAATTAATATAGTGCTTATAAGCTACTATAGAGGCCTTTTTAAGTTAATAACCTATAGCTACTATAGTACTAAATAAGCTAAGCCTAACTTAATATACTATATAGAGTATATAATAGAGATTATATATTAAAATATATAAAAGAAAACCTACCTTATATATTTAGCGTTAGAGTTTTAACCTAAAGCTAATATAATAGTAATATAGAAGCTAGGAACTATAAATAGTAAACTACTTAACCCTAGCCTTAGCTACTTTTAACTTACTACTTAAAGTAGCTATACTATAATTTATATAAACTACTAGTATAGGCCTAAGGTATAGTTAATATATATAGGTAAGGATTAGTGCTTAATAATATTAGTAGAATACTATATTTACTTAATATATTTCTTAACTTATAAACCTAATTAAATATTATCTCTTTTTAACTTTATAGTAGCTTTACCTCTAAACTATAGTGTTTTTATAAAAGACTTTAATTAATACTACTTACTTTAAAACTATTATAACTAAACCTTAATAAAAAGTAATATACTCTTTATATTAGTAATATAGTAATAGCTTAGACTTATAATACTATAGAGTAAAGTAACTTAAAAAATATAGAATAAAAGGGATAGTATTATTAACTATACTTTAGTTACTTATAATATAAAAGCTAAATTTATAAAGAAACTAAACCTTATTAAATCTAACTATATTTTATAGCTTATTTATATTAGCACTAGCCTAAAGCTATATAGTAACTGCCTACTTTATTTTAAATAGTTATATATAAAAAATAACCTTATAGTAGCTAAGGCAGTAATATAGTTTTGCTATAACCTTACTAAACCCTTACTTTAAATACCTATAAAAATTAATAGCTATATAAAATAGATAATAGCTAAGCTTTAATTTATTATAAACCTAATAGTTTTAAGAGAACTTTAAAGCAGTTCTAAGCTAAACTTATAGTAAAACTACTATACTAAAAAAGCTACCTAAGACACTAAAAAAGTATTATAATAGTAGTAAATATTTTATACTAAGGAAAACTAGTAACTTACTACTAAAGTAACCTAAATATAATATTAAACTATTAGTAATAAAAGGTATAGTGCTTAGCGCTTTACTATTAAAGTAGCTACTATTTATAGAGAAAACCTATAGAAACTTAAACACTAAGTATAGCTTTATAGTAAACTACTATTAAAATAATAGTAAATCCCTACTTTTATTTAAAGTAAGGGTATAAACACTATAACTACTAAGTTATACTAAAAGAAAGTAGCTATACTAGCTAACTATTTCTTCCCTTTCTTCTAAGCTTAATTTAATAATATATTAAAGAATCTTAATAATTACTTTAATACTATAATATTCCTATTAAAAAACTACTTTAATATTAATAAAATCTATAGTATTATTAAAAGCCTAATTAGCTAAAAGGCATTAAAACTAAATAAACTTTTAGCTAAATACCTTAAAGTATATAGTAAGCTACTAGCTAAGACCCTTACCTACTTACTTAATATATACTACTATATTAGCTACTACTTAGCTTTATTTTAGTAAGTAAAAGTTATTATTTTTTATAAACTAGGTAAGACCCTAATAAAGTAGTAAAAAGCAAGGGCTTAGCGCCTTATCTTACTTCTTAGTATTATTAGTAAAGTAATAAAGATAGTAGTAATAAGTTAGCTTACCCTTATAGCTAAATTAAGTAGTATACTACCTAACCTATAAATAAGTAATAAAATAAATAGGTTAATAAAGGTTATACTAAGTGTTTTAGTAGAATTAATATATATAGTATAGCATTATAGTAGTATTATATTACTACTTTAACTAAATATATTAGTAGCCTTTAATATTATTTACTATAAAAAACTAACTTATATCCTTATAGCTACTAGGATTCTTATATAAATAGTAGTATAGACTTACTTCTTTACTACTAAATATATTACTAACCTTTATTTTAATAGTAAATCTATAAGCCTTTTACTTATAACTATAAATATACTATAGAGGTTTTTAATCTCTTTTATTTTTTTTTTACTTTATATTACTCTTTTATATACTAAGCTTTAAGTAGTATATTCTATACTTATTATAAGCTTCTTAAATAATATAAATATACTTATATATAAGTATATAATAAAGAAAATATAGAATTACCTTAAGGCTACTTAGGTAATTTATTAAGATTAGTTTTAAGAATTAAGTCTTAAGTTTAATTTAAGGAAGAGTAAATTTATATACTTTACTAAATAATATACTATAATTATATTACTAGTCTAACTTAGTATTAATATAGTGTAACTAGTTTAGTCTACCTACTTTCTTTAAGTATAAGTTTATTATAAGCTTTACTAAAAAGTATACTAAAGTTAAGTTAAGTTAAAACTAATATAATAATAGCTTATACTTATATTACTAGTAGCTTTAACCTAGGGATGCTTATTATATAATATATAACTCTTATATATATAGATTATTTAGAGTATAATTATATATAGTATAAAATTATACTATACCCTTACTAAAGTTAGTAATAAAGTAAGGGGTATAGCTAAGGTATTTATTTTTAAATAGACTAAGTACCTAAGAATAGTAACTAGTATATTTAAGGTAATACTATATACCTTAGTTAAAACTAAGGTAGCTATAGCCTTAATTAACCTTTATTTTAACTATTATTTACTTTACTTTTATTAATAAATAGAAGCTAATAAAATAGCTAAGTATATTTATAGTGCCTATACTATAATAGTAGCTTAACTTAGATATAGACTAATACGCTAAGGGTATAGCTACCTACTATATCTAAATAACTATTTAAACTATATATTATTTCTAAACTAACCCTATAATTACCTATTAAAGCCCTCTCTAACTAAAGTGCTTACCTTAGAATAAAAAAACTACTAATATTAAGAGTAAGCTACTATATAGGCATGCTAGATTAATATTAACTATATAGTAGTAGAGCTTAACCCTAGCTTTACTTTTACTACTAAAGTTATTTACCTTTACTTAAGCCTAATTAAGCATAAATCTATAGTGCTTATATAAATATATATAAAATAAATTAAATTTAATACTTTCCTCTTTAGCTAATATATTTCTAAGGTAGAATTACTAATATATAGCTATTAGGCTAATAATAAAGATTATTACTATATTTTACTATTTTATAAAAATTTTAACTATTTTTACTTTAGTAATATAAGTATATATTTAGTATAAAACTAATATAAAGTTAGGGAGGCTTTAGAAAATAATAAGCTAGTAACTACTCTTACTAAGTAGCTTATTTTAATAGGGTATATCCTTTAGTTTTAGCTTATAAAAAGCTTATAAAATTAATAAGCTAAGAATATTAAAGATATAATACTATATAGCATTTAGTATAGTATAGGTATAGAGGCAGTAGGAAGCTATATAAATATTATAGCTAGTATAAATTATTAGAATATATAACTTATTTTTAAAGAAAAATAAATATAATAGCTAAGATAATAGAAAATAGGTATAATATACTTATACTAGCCCTAGGCCTATACCCCCTTAGCCCCTAGCTTCTCTCTTCTCTTCTCTATCCCCCCCCCTTCTTTTTTTATTCTCTTTTTCTTCTTTACTACCTTTTTTATATAGCCCTATATAGTAACTATAGTAAGCCTATTCTATAAAATATTATTTAATTCCTTTAGTATATTAATAATATAGTAAGTTTATAGTAGTAGCTTACCTTTAACTAAGGTTAAGGCTAAGGCTACTATAATATTACTACTAACCTATATTACTATATTAGTAAATAAGCCTACTTACTTTATAAGTTAAACTGCCTCTTTTTAAATAGTATTATACTCTATAGCCTAGCTATATATTAGTATTATATTAATATTATAATAAAACTATATCTTAGCTACCTTATATTTATATTAATAAACTCCCTAAAGGCATAAAGATTCTATATATTTATAACTTATTTAATAGCCTTTTAGTATAATATAATATTTAAATTTAGCTATAAAACTAATTAGCTATTACCTAGCTATTAATATAAATAAAGAATATAATACTTATACTTAAATAAGTCTTTTTTACTTTTATATACTTAAAGTATATATTACTAATACTTACTTAAATTAGTAATAAAAGTAATATAAATTAGAAAGAGGTACTAACCTTTAGTGCTATAGCACTATTTTTTAATATTTTTAGCTTATATTAAGTAAGCTTTATAGAGCTAGGCCTATAATTAGCCTAGCTATATAAGAGTTAATAGTAGTAATATATTAAAAAAGGACTAGTACTTACCCTAAGTATAAGAATTAATTTTATTATAAAAATAGGTAGTATTTTTAATAATACTATAGTTAGTTTAGGGTAGTAATAGGGTAGCACTACTATAAATATAGAAATAAAGGTATACTTATAATAGAAATAATAAATAAAAAAAGAAAAAAGAAGAAAAGAGCCTAAAAATAAGGAAAAAAAAGTAAATATAGTATTTCTTTCTTTTTTTATTATATAACTAATAAATAGCTAATAGTTAGTTTAATAATAGCTAGCTACTAGCTAGTATAGCTAATACTATAAAGATATAGAAGCTAGAGAAAGGTTTTAAGTAAGGAGGTAGTAACTTAAGGGAATTAGTTAAGGACTAGTATAAAAAATAGGCTAAGTGCTTAAAATAACTTACTATAACTTATAAACTACCCCTAAGGGTAATCTATATTATTACTATACCTTTACTAACCTAGTTTAATTCCTATTTTATACTATACACTCTCCTATAATACTAATTAAGTTTAGCTAGCAGCGCACTACTTTTTATAATTAAAACTAGCATAGAGCTACTATAGCTCCGCTATAGAATATAGAAAAAGGTTATATATAGGTTTTCCTCTCTATACTAGGGTTTTTCCTATATAGTTTAAGTAGCGGTGGCACTAGTATTGGGCTCACAAGCCTGACTAGAGTAATAATAATAACTATAATAAACTAGCTAAAGGTTAGTAAAGAATATATAAAAAGCTTACTAAAAAAAACTTATAAAAGGTCTATTAAAAAAAAAGAAAAAAAAAGAAAGAGGCTTATTTATAAAAGTAGAAAATAGTAAAGTAGGGAGATAACTAATATAATAAAGTTAGTAAAACCCTTATAATAAAAAAGGGAAGAGAAAGAAGAAAAAGCTACTTTACTAAAAGCTTATAAAAAGGAAAGACTTATAGTTAGTAATAAAGGTTAATAAAAAAGAAAAGGTAGAAAAAAAAGGAAAAGAAAGGGTGCTTTTATAATTATTAAGGGCCTTATAAAGATAAGGGTATTATATATAAAAGATAGCTAAATAAGGTAATTAAGGCACTTAAATTAGTAAATTATAGTGTAGTAATAGCAGCCTAGCTATATATTAGTAGCTATTAATAGCTATAGTAGTAAAGTAAGTATTTAGCTTAAGGAGTAAAAACTATAAATATATAGAAGGCTAAAGGTATTTAACTATACCTCTCTTAAACTTAATAAATTAAAGGTATTATAATAATTATATAAAAAGCTAATAATAATAGTATAGCTTACTTTAACTCTTAAATTAAAAAAATAAGGTAATACTATATATTATAATAAACTAGGGGGGTAGGTAAAAGAGATAGAGGGGTATAGAGATAATAAATTATATAACTTAGTAGGCATACTACTATATTATAGTAACCCCTTAGTATAAAGGTAAAAGTAAGGTTATAAAGAAAGTAAGGCTAAATATAATATTATAATATAATTAACTTAGGCTAATAAATTAAAATACTTATAAAAAGAGTACTTTTAATAAGTAGTATAGTAGTAGGGTAGTTACTTAATTAATTATATATATACTAGACTTTATTATAATAGGGTATATAAGGTAAGGTAAATAATATAAAATAAGGGTATTTCTATATTTACCTTACTAAAGAATAAGTTTAACCTATAAAATAAAAAAGCTTTCCTAAAAATTTAATATAAAGTAGTAAGGTAATAGTAACCTAGCAGTAAGACTATAATTAAAGACTATAATTAAGGGTAATTATAAGCAAAGGGAGGGTATTTTATTATAGCTACTTTTTATTATTAATAATTATAAAGTTAAAGGGTATAGACTAGCTTATTATACTAATAAGGGCATAAAGGAATAAGGTATATAATGCCCTTACTATAACTTAGCAGTATACTAAGGGGGCATATAAAAGAGAGGATGTATATATTTATATAATAGGGCAGAGATTTATACCTTTAAGCACTACCCTCTACCTAGCAGCTACGTTGCAGTGCACCTTCTGTGTCTTAGTCTTCACTTCACTAAGCAACATCCCACTAACAAGCCTTGACATTATATATTAGCTTTAATTATAACTTATTAACCTTACTAGAAGCCTAACCTTCTGCATGCAAATTCCTTTAAACACCTTAACACATCTAATATTTTCTATATCCCACTCCTTTATAATTAGTGTGACGGGGGGAAAAAGAACACACACCACACACCCAAAAGTGAAGGGCATGCACACAACCAAAGCTATCCCCGTCGTATTCCGGATTTCTCGTGTGCATAGATTTGGCTCTAGGTCATTGAGACTGTGTAGAAGAGGGATAATTAGATAGCTCTTTATCTAATTAGATAGTTTAAGTCATTAAAGACTAAAATAATAATATCCTTAGAATAAAATATAGATACTTATACTATAGCAGCAACTAGGATTATAATAATTAATAGTATTATAGTAATAGGTGCTTCTATACCTATGCTCTAGAAAAGAAAAACAGGAAATAAATAGTTTTCTAACTATTTAAGGGCTTAGGACCTATTTATATTATTTAATTAGATGGTTTAACTACACTGTACTAAGGTCTTACTCCTTTAGCCGCTATAATGCCTTCTTCTAAATAACTGTAAACTAAATCCCTTCTTCTGCAATATAACACCTCTCTAGGCTTATAGTAATGTAAAAACCACTATAAGCTAATAAAACTAATAGTAATTGTTGGAATCGCTGCAATCTATGACAACGTGGCACAACCGGGAAGAGCCGGATTCGCGGCCACATTAGCCGCGGAATCCGACTCTTCTGATTGGTCCGCGTGTGCAGAGTTTTTCACCGCGGAATCCAACGGCATTTTCGTGGCCTTAACGCTAGCTATAAAATGCCCCTTTAGATAGCACTGATTAGGATAAAATCAGACCTTTTGTGAATACCTTCCTAGACCTTACGTTGTCACTGAGTCTCAGATCCACCTAGTATTCCTTAGAGAATTATTAGTATCCTAAGGAATACTAACACTGATCAGTGGGTTGCATCTATCCTTAGGATACATTATCCTATAGATTCGTAAGGATTTACTTAAAAGAGATAGAACTTCTATTACGCTTATAGGGAGAATTTATGCTAAAAGAAAATAGATTCCTTTGCTAGTTTAGCTAGTATTAGACTTCTAGAAACGTAGCTTTCTTATAATAGAAATAGATTCCTTTGCTAG